>PISX010000829.1:225881-235101 GCA_004024625.1 Mellivora capensis | reverse complement strand
CTTTTCTAATTTAATGAAAACTTTTCCTAATCCCTTCATCCCTCAAAACAAAAACAAAATTTAGAGCTTCTCTGGGATTACATTGTGAATGCCTAAAGCTTTAGGATATCTAGCCACTGAGGAATATTTGCTCCTGGCAATGAAAGATGACCCTTAGTGGTTGCCTCAACATACAACTGAGTGATTCACTTGGGTTTTATCATTAGTTTGAACATCAATAATTTCATTTTTCCAAAGATGACATAACAGAGCATACATACACATTTTGTTGTATTCTTTTGAGTTTCATTGCGTTTACATGTAATGTTTTTGTTACATGGTTGCAGTTCAACTTGTAGGAATTTACAACCAGTATATGGAGGGAGCCTTTCTATAAAATTAGATAAAGCAGGCTCTGAATTATGTTTTTCCAGGGCTACGACCGCACTAAATTATAAAAAGGCAGGCATGAATTGCATATCTCAACCAATGAAAATTGTTTACTAATTAAATAAAACTTACGACTATAAAAGTAAATAGCCATTAACAACTATTTTTGTGAGTCTGTAAGTCCCATACTACTTAAGACACTATAAAAAATAGTAGTTATGGGGCGCCTGGGTGGCTCAGTGAGTTAAAGCCCCTGCCTTCGGCTCAGGTCATGATCCCAGGGTCCTGGGATGGAGCCCCTCATCGGGCTCTCTGCTCAGCAGGGAGCCTGCTTCCCCCTCTCTCTCTGCCTGACTCTCTGCCTGCTTCTGCTCTCTGTCAATTAAATAAATAAAAAAATCTTTTAAAAAAAAGTAGTCATAAGATAGTCTTATGTCTCTTCGACTTATAACCAAATTGGGGAGCCCACATGTATAGCCACAAAACCATTAAGGAATGATTAACTGTTTGCTATTTGCAATGACGAGGATGGAACTAGAGGGTATTAAGTTAAGCAAAATAAGTCAATCAGAGAAAGACAATTATCATATGATCTTGCTGATATGTGGAATTTAAGAAACAAAACAGAGGATCATAGGGGAAGAGAGGAAAAAATAAAATAAGGTGAAACCAGAGAGGGAGAGAAACCATAAAAGGCTCTAAATCATAGGAAACAAACTGAGGGTTGCTGAAGGGGTGGGAAAGGAGGGTTAGGGTAACTGGGTGATGGACATTAAAGAGGGCATGTGATATAATGAGCACTGGGTAACATAGAAGACTGATGAATCTCTGATCTTTACCTCTGAAACTAATAATGCAGCATATGTTAATTAATTGAATTTAAATAAAAATATTTTAAAAAGAATGATTAACTGTTTAAATGAATGACATTAAATAAACTCAGTAGGAATTCAGAGATGCAACATGAGTGAGTGCTGAAATGTTTGCCACAACTCCCTAAACATGTGTATTTGCAAATGTTCATTGTACACTGTCACAGTTACAAAGGAAAAAACACAGAGCCCTGCCCTCTATGAGCTTCTGAGTTCAAGCACCCTCATTGACTTATTAAGGGGTTGATTGATAACATCAGTTGAGGGCTTCAAACAAGGAGCCACTGTGAATTGCTTGGTACTCAGAAAAATGATTCAGGGGGCTGAATTCTCTAAGGAAAAGAACAACAACAACTTATCTCTTCCTCCAGATTCTGATTTCATTTTATGGCATTATCATTCTCATCAGAACCTCTACATTGTTCATAGTATCTAAATGATCAGGTGTATTTGCCAAATCTTTTAATACTGCTTTTGTAAAAGCATACCGTTGATGTATTTGACATGATGAATTGGAAATGTAGCACCATGGCAAACAGTCCTTCACTGAAATCTTCTTTAAATCATTTGGAACCAGAGTCAAAGCACCTGTCTACTTGAATTCATTCAGAGTCTCAGCCAGATTTGGCAAAATGAACTGCTTGGGCCACCTTGGAGGGAGGCTTTGGTCTTAGCAGGCAATTTAGTTTTGAGGTTTTCCTATCAAATAAGAGAGGTTCAGTATTTGTGGAATTGGAGCGCAAGTAAAAATATCATTAAAATTTTATGGATGAACAATGAAAGTAGTTTAACTGAGCAAATTATGCAAAAGCTTTTATTTGATGATTCACAGATATCTAAGACATGATTCCCTACAAAACACTATTAGATTTTTTTCCTCATACATTCCATTCAGGTCCTGGGTAGGCCAGGGGTTATTAACACAAGTTCTGCAGAAATGGGAAGTTAACTCTGGAAAATGCTGACATTCGTGTTTCTCTTTCTTTAATGGAACTATAAGCTTCATATCAGCATATTTCATTAAGACACCAAATAGAGTCAAAGAATGTGCTGTTATTTCCAGGTCTATTATAGCTGCCATTCCAAACAAAATATGTACGACTTCCATGATTCACTAGGCACAAGTATGTAGTAATCTGCCCTTTAATGGCCTCTCAAAATGACAGACCAAATGGCTTTGTGAAGGTCAAGTCTGATTTAAATTGTTGATGAATTAATAGCTAATTCTGCATGATTGAATATTAATATGGAGCAGTGATAAGTAAGGCACTTTAAAGCTTAATGAGCACATTAATGAATAGGACAAAATGTTTTTCTTTTCACCTCATGTAAAAGTTTAAAGCTGATAACATATTGACAATTTGTTGATTTTTGATAGCTGCTTTTTTTCTGTAAAAGTCTATGTGGTTAAGATATAAAAGGTATTGATTTTTTTCCCCCAAGTTCCTGGTAGTACACATTTGATGAGCTGCCAAAATTGATGTTATCACATGGCCAAGGTAGTTTTATATAAATCACTAATAAATGTAGAAGGTGAAAAAAAAAAAGCAATTAACATCTTCTAAACTACACCCACTGAGATAAGCATTCCAATTAGAAATTTCATTATTTCTACAGTTCGTTTTATGTTGAATACTGAGTTTTATTGCCAAATACCTGACAGTCAAATTGGAAATAAGCCACATCTGTCAATGTGTAAGAGTTCTGGCTATTTGAATCTGTTTCATTGTGATGTTTCTCATGAAAATTTAATGAAGATAGTACATTCAAAGAGATTCTGTGCAAAAGGGGGATGGATAGAATTTAATTACCCTTATTAAAAATAAGAAAGGAACACTCTTTACATCCACTGTCCGATTAGTATGCAAGAAAGATTATCTTTGTTGTGCACTTATGTATATGGAAAGGGGGCTCTGGAGTGTTCTTTATGAGCCAAGAAGGAAAGAAAGGTCATACAAATATATTAGACTGTTTTTGGTAGGGCACAAGTCAATTTTGTCAGCTTTCCCCAAGGTGAGGACTTCATTTCTTATAAATGGTTATTAATTCTAGATTTCTTTAGTAGGAACCTTTAGTAAGTGGTGCAACGATCTTAAGTCTTTGACACTTGCCACTTGGTACTGAATATTGGCTTGGTTCTTCAGAGATCTGAACCTGTAGGAGAAAAGTAATGACTAGTAGGTCAATGTTAATGGATGCTAATGTAACTAGTATTCAAAGTCTTGGGGGTAGATACTATGCCCTGGGAAATGCAGAATCAGTTCAAGAATCTCAAGGTGATTATTAACCTAAATTGGTGGCTTTAAATATGGAAAATAACAACAAAGTTTAAGAGCTTTTTAAAAAACTCATTTCTAGGTAACTAAGCCAGTGTAGTTGACTTTGGAGCACTTGAAGTAAATTATTTTTTATCCTTTGAAGCATTTCATACCAGTAGCTGCCAAGTGAGATGTTTAATATGATGTGTATGGTACAATGGTTATTGATCTTTCTGCTTTTGTTTTTCAAGTAACAGTAGAACAATGCTATAGATGTAAATATGTCATATTGATGAAACCTTTAAAGTCATAAAGGACAGCCTGATGGAACTCAAATGGAGTAGGTTATCAAAATTAGTCTGATTTGCAAAATGCACTGTTCCATTTGCAATGTTTAACATTCCAACTTGGAACCCTGAAAAATCACCTTGAAATTTCATTCCTAACTATTGTTTCTGACACCTGTCCACCATAGACTTCGGCTTGGCTGATGATGTGTAAGCATTCAAATAAACAGATTGTATTCCCGCTTTCTCAAAACAGTCATAGCTTTCAAGTTAAGTAAAATGTAGCTCATTGAAGGTGAACTATTTTTATAATTTTTTTAATTCTCTAGCTGTAACTAGCTGGTGGGACAGGAAAATATTCTCTAGTGAATTGAGAGGTCAAACTCAACTTGCCTTAGCCGCTTCTATCTCCCTGCAGGAGAGCCAGGGTCCCCACTTTTCCCTGTTCTCTTGGCCCCACAATTTCTCTTACAATAATCTGGAGTTGTTGTTGAGGGAAACTTTCCCTTTATTGGGAGCTTTATTCTTTGGTATATTTTGACCTTTATTCATTCAAAATCTATCTCTGTAATCCTGAGCTCTTTCTCTGACCAACATTTTACCAGAAGTAGTTTTCTACTATACGTAGTAGAAAAACTTTTTTTTTTCAGTTTTCAGTCACTAGTATACATATTTATATTTAACCTTGGGAATCATTGGAGGTTCTACCCAAATTTGAGTAATCCAGGGGCTCCAGGGTGGTTTAGTTGCTTAAGGGTCTGACTCTTGATTTCAGCTCAGGTCATGATCTGAGTGTTGTGAGATCGAGCCCTGTGTCAGGCTCATGTGCTAGGTGTGTAACCTCCTTAAGATTCTCTCCCTCTCTCTCTTTCTTTCTAAAAAAAAAAAAAAAAAAAAAAAAAGGTCTAGTAATCCAGACTAGTTTGATGGCAAGGGATTTGGATATAAATGAGACATGGAAGAATTCATGATGTAGGGAGATAAACTGATGATAATAAGTACAAGAAAATGGATTTTAGTTACTACACAATAGCTCTGAGGAGGGAAATATTAAATATATTTGAAAGGCTTTTTATTACAAAGAAGGTGATTTTGGCTGCATGGCTTTTCAGAGACACAGAGTACTTAGTGAACATGATTTGTCTGGGGAATGGTTAAGAATTACAGTGTGAGCAGAAGAAGCTTTCCTTTGGGAGATATCATCCATGAGAGGCTGAGAAAAATGGGGCCTGATTTAAAAGGATTTTGCTAGCTAGATTTAGGAGATTGAGTTTATACTGTAATGATAGAGGGGAGGGAGTAGAGAACACATAGATCTGACTGACAACGCAGTGAAAGCATCAAAATGGAGCACTTTTCCCTAGAAATTATAACCCAGACTTTAGCAAGACTCATAGGCTCATGCCAGAAATGGCAGGCTATATCCAAGGAAAAGTGAGGTGCCACATCTGGTGATTTCTTTTTCTTTCTTTCTTTCTTTCTTTCATCTTTCTTTCTTTCTTTCTTTCTTTTTTTTTTTTCTCTCTCACTGGTGTTTGTGCTTTTGAGTAATTTTGGAATTGGTGGCTCCTGAAAATTAGTCGGAGGTCATGAAGGAGGGTTGTTAAATTAATGCCAGAACAAGTGAGAATTTAAAATGTTTCACAGTGGTTTTCAAACAAACAGCCAAGTTCTAATTTGGAAAATCATTACTCATATAACTGAAATTCCTTCAAATCAAAACTTCTTCAAGATAGAATACACCTTTCTAATGCTGGCTGAAAGAGCTGGTAATGCCAGTTAGTAATGTGATCATCATGCTTAGGGGATTTAAGAGGACTTTAATTTTGCAAGATATAAGATCTGAGACAATTTTTTTCAGGTTTTATTTATTTGACAGAGGGAAAGAGAGCACAGGCAGGGGGAGTAGGGGAGGGAGAAGCAGGCTCCCTTCTGTGCAGGAAGCCTGATATGCAGCACATCCCAGGACCCTGGGATCCTGACCTCAGCTGAAGGCAGCCACTTAACCTACTGAGCCATCCAGGTGTCCTGATCTGGGGCCATTTTGGTGTAGGTTAGGGAGAAGTGAACTTTGGATGAGCTGAGGATTCAAAATTTAGGAATTTTAATTTAGTGACTGAAAATGGAACAGAGGAAAATACTCTCTTAATGTGAGAAATATACTTCCTCTTGTTCTTAAAGGCCCATTTCAGAGCCTCCTCTGGTACTCACTGACCTCCTCAGGCATACATCCTGTAATTTCTTTTCTCTCCATCATGCCGAGAACTAGATGCATTTTTTTTTATTATGGATTTTAGCACATCTGTCTTAGTTCTTTGTTAGGTTATTGGTCTCATATGCAGATGGTGTATTCTTCTGGCCAGGAGCAACATTGTGACTGTTTCCTAATCTGATAGTGCAATGTTGTCAGATTTGTATTAGCTTTTCCAATGCTGAGTAAGGTAAGGGGAAAGATGAATGGACAGTAGCTCTTGAATCTTGGCCCTCTGACTTGTTAACATTATGTTTGTATCACCTTTTGTCTTGCAGAGGATCAAATCCCCAGGGGCTTCCCTACCATTGACATGGGCCCACAGTTGAAGGTGGTCGAGCGTACACGCACTGCCACCATGCTTTGTGCAGCCAGTGGGAATCCGGATCCAGAAATAACTTGGTTTAAAGATTTCTTACCTGTCGACACAAGCAACAACAATGGCCGAATTAAGCAGTTACGATCAGGTAAGGTCTTGTTACTGTTTCCACTAACTCTTAGAGAATTTTTTTTTTTTTTAGCTTTCTCTCTCTTTATTTTAATTTTAATTTAATTTTATTTTAATTT
Source organism: Mellivora capensis (assembly GCA_004024625.1). Lineage (NCBI taxonomy): Eukaryota > Metazoa > Chordata > Mammalia > Carnivora > Mustelidae > Mellivora > Mellivora capensis. The sequence continues at coordinate 228,497 of PISX010000829.1, read as the reverse complement.
TTAGGTATTGATTTTTCTCCCTCTTCTCTTTCTCTGTTATTTAATGTGTTGTCCATGTTTGTGATGTCATAGCCTGTTTCAGAGTCTTTCTCTCTCTGTTTTGCAGCTTCTGTTTAATCCACATTGCTCACTGCTGTGACTGTATTTTTGATAATTTTTAATTTACTGCTTTTCTGCAGTATTTGATGGATCCATTTTCTCCTCTTTCTTTCTTCTTTTCTCTGTTTTCTTTTGAAAAAAAAAAATTTCAACATTGGACTTCATTCAGACCTTGCAAGGAGCTCCAATGGTTTTATCCATTAAAAACCAAAAGATTCATATTAAACACTAAAATGATTCAGTTTTACTAAAGTGTGTTTTCTCTGTCTTTTCTGCATTTGAACTCATCAGAGTACCAAAGTTTAGTAAGTTTGGTCACATCTGCTTTCTTTTCACCAATACATAAACCACAGAAATGTTATCTCCTGAGTAACCAGATGTATTTTGCAAAAGTCCTTTACCAAGTACCAATGAAAGGAGGGGATTTTTATTAACTTTGTTATTATATTATTGTGAGTGAGCATTTTCTACACATAAGCCACAGTAGTGTGCGCCCACACTAAAGAGTTTTAAACCCTCCAGTGACTGGATCTACAGAAGTCTGCTTTTGGTGTAGACTCCAGCTTTTGCTGCTTCCTCCTCTCTCTCCCTGCTGCCCTTTTGTCCCTTTCCCATCCCCATCCCAAGTTCATTCCTTTGCTCTCTTTAGATTAAAAAACAGAGATAATTCTAAATTTCTTAAATTTTAGAGCCTGTCCCTAGGTGATCTCCCTGGGACATGTAGTAATGAGCTGTTTACTTTGACGTTGGGAGTAATACTGATATAGGATTCTAAGTTGTTGAACTTAACTGCCTGTCTTCCCAGAATCCTCAGCTTTTGACCTGTCCTGTGATGTAAAGCGTCTTGTTAACTGCCTCTCTTGCTTGTTGTCAGCAGAATTGTATAGATTAGCATTCTGTTATTGTAAATAAAGAATTAATTATTCACATGTAACATCGATGATTTAGTATATAAAGCTTTAACTCTGAAAAATTTGTACCAAATTATAAGGAATATAATAATATTTTTATGCTGTCTTTCTTCTCTCCGTATTTAAATCTCCAGAATCTATTGGTAAGTGCTTAGTTCTGAAGCGCACTTCACCCCCACTAATTTCCATATCCAGAATATTATTATTATTATTATTTTATTATTATTAATAAAATGCATGGCATGCATTTTACTAACTGTCAGTGTAGACACCAGATCTCCATAGTGGCGCGCACACGCACACATCCACAGAACTGTTATTGTAAGAACACTGTCTAGAAAAATAAAATAGTACACAAGTCGTATCACACAAATGTAGCATAGTACGAAGCATAAGATATTCAACCAACAGTGTTTGTTTCTACTTAGTCATTAGTATTTCCTATAACAGTATATATATATATGCGTATCTATATATATACTTAAATAGATTAGCCAGTATTTTTCCTAAACTATGTCTTTAAAAGTATTGTTTAGTTTTTATTTATTTTTTTAAGACTATGAGGCATATAGATATAATTCTAACCCGATATGACCCCAGACCTAAGAACTCAGTTGCTTCTCTGAGAAAGGCAACGATGCCTATTGTGGTCTTTGCCCTCTGTGGTATAATGCAACTTGCTTTTTATAATCTAATAATACTATCTAATATATTCCTGTTTTACCAGTATAGTAATTCAAGTTTCTTTTAAGACCTTATTTAATTCTGTAAATCTAATTTAATTCTTCTCCCCAGCCCTAGCCTCCTCCTTCTCTTACTAATGCTTCTTCTTTCTAATCTTATTTGCATTCATATTATCCACCCAGGTGGTACACCAATAAGAGGTAAGAGTGCTGAACTAACGTTCACAGAATGATCTTGCTCATTCTTTCTGTCCTCTCATCACTCCCATCTTTGTCCTGTTTTCAACATCATTCCAATAATATGTCCATCAACTTTATTTTTTTCCCTTTGTACTGTTTGGTTATGATCAGTGACTCTCATATTGTGAGTTTTCCTTTTCTTTTCCTTTTCTCTTTGTTTTGTTCATTTCTTTCTTTATGGAAATGATTATTTAAGTTGTGATATGCTTCAAAGAAAGCATATCCAGGTCTCTAGACCACAGACCAGTCACAGCGTACCATCTGTCCCTCTTTTTTTCCTTTTCTTCTTCTTCCTTTTTCCTTTTTTTCTTTTTTTTTCTTCTTTTTCCTTTTTTTTTGTCCAACCGGAGAAAAAAAAAAGATCATTTTTTTTCTTCCTTAGCTGTTCTTGTTCTGGACCAAAGCCAAGATGGTCTGGAGAACAGTGGCAGACATGCAGAAGACAGCCTGGAACATCTGCTTTTTGTCTTTATCTTTCAAAAGGTTTTTGCTTTTGTTCTTCAATTCTTTTTTCTCTTACTGTCTTAAAAGTCAAAGAATGACTCCCCTTTCCACCTGATCCCACTCGCCTACAACCTGACAGCAATGCTTTTTTCCCCCACTTCTTTTTTTCTTGGATTACTCGCCTCTGGATTTTTGGATCTTCTGTCCTTCAGGCTATGGAAACAAAAGGTGCTCAGTAT
>PISX010000829.1:60881-220881 GCA_004024625.1 Mellivora capensis | reverse complement strand
ATATTAATCCAGAGCCCTGGTGAGAGTGCATGATGGAAAAATGCACATAAATGCTCAAATCTGTGAAGACAAAAGAAAGAGAGTTAAATCAATATGATCTAATAATAGATATTGTAAAATTTTGATGGGTCTTATCATTAAAAATAAAAATGTAAGTAGCATTATATTTTATTTTAAGTTTATTTCTTCTATACATGATGTGCTCAAGAAATATTATTTTCTTTAAGTGCACTAAATGTAACCAAAGCTGGTGCGTAAACAATGAATGCTGGAACACTGAAAAGAAATAAAATAAAGTGGAAAAAAAATCTTCCCATAAACAAACAAACAAAAAGTTAACCAAAATTACAAATTTCACAAATGTTTTTGAAACAAAGAATACAAAAGTAAGTATGTAGGGTACAAATTGTTTTTATCAGTGTTTATAGAATTCTAGAACACTTTTGTAAAAAGGGACAGACTGAGGGTGACTTTAGGTTCTTGCAAATGTCTGGAACTATTGCAAAAATGAACACAAATTATCTTTGACTTCTGGGACATATGATCCTAAAAAAATGTAACACACATATTGTAATTGGTGTCATATCCCCACCAAGCATATATATCAAATATATGCCGTATAAAAAGCAGTAATGTGACATAGGAACAAAAGTACATGCCATTGTCAACATTTAGTCATTTAAAATAGTAAAGTTGTATTGAGTATCGGTAATTCTTTTAAGCATACTTAAACTTATCCATACATTATAGGCACAAAACCTATACTGTACAATAAATGTGACAGCAAAACTAATGGGTTAAGTATCAGTAAACACATATTTAATTAGAAATATTTCTACTTACCTTAATAATTCAGAAACACATCTAAGGAAAATTTGGATCATCTACTGTTTTGAAAAATGCCAATCCAGAATATTTGAACACTTGTTCAAATGGCTTTTTATTATTATTTTCAGTAAAATCCATTGGCCAAATATTATCTTTCTATAGTTCTTAGAGTAATATACAAATATTGAATCACCTTTCTTATAATAACTATTTCAGTTGCAAATATTTGAAGGTTTACTGAAGACCTTCAAGAATTCAAAATCAGGAGTCATATTAACTAATATCTTGTTCAACTTCTTATCTTTGTTTTCCAGGCTCTTGCCATTCTCTACTCTCTCTACCTCAAAAATAAATAAATATAAGGGTGAATTCTGTAGGCAAAAAGTAAATCAAAACAAAAATAGCAAGTGGAAGAGAGTGAGGAGAATGCATCCTGACTCATTCACTCAATTAAGCGTTCATTCAGTTAACACTGCTAGGCAGTATTCTAGGTATTTGGGGTTATACCTGTAATCAAGTACAAGTTTCTGACTCTTGAAAAGCTGTCACTCTAGAGAGTACTGTACTTTTTGCCTTTATGTTGACAAGGAAAAAGGGTACAAAAGGGCTGATCATTTGAGTGTTACATTCTGGGTTTTCTCTCAAAAGTTAGCTGGTAGTACAAGTTCAAGTATTACTGATATTGAATATAGACTAATATTATAGTAAATTACTTAAAAATTGTGAATATAATTTAGCAACATTTTTGAAAATTAACTAAAAACATGAATTTGAAATTAATTAAAATTTTATTATTCTTTTTTACCTTAAAATTCTTGGTTATTTTGAGTTTTTTAAAGATTTTATTTATTCATTTGAGATAGAAACAGAGAACAAGAGAAAGGGAGAGAGTGAGAGCATGAGTGGGGGGAAGGGCAGAGGGAGAGGGAGAAGCAGGCTTCCCTCTGAGCTGGGAACCAGACTCAGGGCTAGATCCCAGGACCTGGGGATCATGACCTGAGCCAAAGATAGATGCTTAACCATCTGAACCACACCGGTGCCCCTAGATTATTATTATTTTTTAAATTTTTTTAAAGATTATTTATTTATTTATTTGTCAGAGAGAGAGGGAGAGAGAGAGAGCGAGCACAGGCAGACAGAGCGGCAGGCAGAGGCAGAGGGAGAAGCAGGCTCCCCGCCGAGCAAGGAGCCCGATGTGGGACTCGATCCCAGGACGCTAGGATCATGACCTGGGCTGAAGGCAGCCGCTTAACCAACTGAGCCACCTAGGCGTCCCTAGATTATTATTTTTTAAATTATAGTAATATTATCTATGTCTTATAACTGGAAAAAAACATTGATATTATTCTTCCATAGCAACTTAAAGCCATTTGAATATATTCTAAATTGTGTTCTTTTCAGTGTTGGCATTTAGTTATATTGTGTATATCTTGAAGCAAGGAGCTAATTGGCCAAACTCTTGGTTATAGTAATAATAATAATTGCAATTAATGTTTTTGAGGGTGCTGGATACATTCTGAGAACATTAGTGGAGTAGCTCATTAATCTTCACAGGAAACTCATGAAATACAGTTACCCAACTGTACAATACAATCCAGTGATATTTCTTCCCATTTTCCACATGTGAAAACTAAAGCAAAGAGAGGTTATGCCATGCATCCAGGATCACATAGCTAATAACTGGCAGATTTGAACACAAGCTTCAAATCACAGGGCTCTAATGTGCTTCTAGTAAAATGGGATTTGTCCCCCTATGCATCTTACTGTACAGCCTACCCACTTACAAAACAATCTTTTGTTATAATTTAATCTATTTAAATCTTCAGTAGATAAATAATTCTCATTCCAATAGTAGAATTTATGGATCTTCATAATATCGTAAAGATGATGGATGTTCACTGTCCTTTTTTCTCTCAGCCTTACCCAAACCTCCAGGAACTCCTGTAGTGACTGAGAGCACAGCCACAAGCATCACATTGACATGGGACTCTGGGAACCCTGAGCCTGTCTCTTACTACATCATTCAACATAAACCTAAAAATTCTGAGGAACCTTACAAAGAAATTGATGGGGTGGCAACAACACGCTACAGTGTTGCTGGATTAAGTCCCTACTCGGATTATGAATTCAGGGTTGTTGCTGTCAATAACATTGGGCGGGGACCTCCCAGTGAGCCTGTGCTAACGCAAACCTCAGAACAAGCACCATCCAGTGCCCCACGGGATGTCCAGGCGCGGATGTTAAGTTCAACCACCATTTTGGTACAGTGGAAGGAGCCTGAAGAACCAAATGGACAGATCCAAGGATACAGAGTTTATTATACAATGGATCCCACTCAGCACGTCAACAACTGGATGAAGCATAATGTAGCTGACAGCCAAATCACTACTATTGGCAACTTAGTGCCCCAGAAAACATATTCTGTCAAAGTTCTGGCTTTTACCTCAATTGGAGATGGTCCTCTTTCGAGTGACATACAGGTCATCACTCAGACAGGAGGTAAGTCTGGTTGTGGATGGGGAGTAGAGCAGGAAGGAAGGAGTAGCCACTAAGAGGTGTGAATGGTGAAAACAAAGAAAGGACAAAGATAACTATGAATTTTAATTTTTGAGACTTAGAGTTTCTAAATGAGAGGTTAAGATAAGGCATCTGGGATAGGTATGGACCCCTGAAAGACTAAGTAATACTTTTAAGCAGAGGGATGCATTTTTTAAAAAAAAAATTGTACCCAAGTGACTTGAAGATTTTTCTGAATGAGATAGATGAATGGACCCTCCATGCAGCATTTTGAGAATAGAAATATGTTGCTTTATACTAGTGACTCTGATAGAATACCCCCCAAAACTTATTTCATTATGAAAGATTGGGTGATTCAAGATAAATAAAACTGTTTGTCAGGGAGCCTTATACATTTAAGTGTCTTCTATTTTCCAGGCAGCTACCCACTAAAAATACACTCCTAATGGATTTTTGATTTTTTTTTTCCTTTGTATGGTTTCATGGGTGGAGACAGTTGTCAAGATCCTAGATTAAACTTTGGGGTCTCATTGACTCATTTTCATCGGCATTCAGGCCGACATCACACTATTTTATGGAGAAACCCTTGGCCATTCTAGTGGTTCTGTTTTCATAAGCGGATATGAGACCTCTCTGGTCTTGGATTCAAAGTGATCAATTTTGCCTTGGGTTGAGGATATGACATAGCAACTTTCTTCTAAAGTTTATTCTTGAACATGTGTGAGCTATTAATTTGACTCCTATGAGGTATTGGCATCTTGTAACTTGTGTTAATCTCAGTGGTTTGGGGACGCCTGTGTGGCTCAGTCAGTTAAGCGGCTGCCTTTGGCTCGGGTCATGATCCCAGGGTCCTGCGATCAAGTCCCACATTGGGCTGCTTGCTCAGTGGAGAGCCTGCGTTTCCCTATACCTGCTGTTCCCTCTCTGCTTGTGCACTCACTCTCTCTCTGACAAATTAATAAATAAAGTCTTAAAAAAAAATCTCAGTGTTTTGGTGGTATGCTATTGGTTTGTTCTGAGAATCTAGATAAAAAAAACATTAATAAAAAACCATATTATTGGACATAGCTATAATCTCTAAGAGTAACTCATTGGTAATCTTGGGAATGAATTTTCTGAGGTGTCAGGACTAGATAAACCTGTGTTTAACCCTGACTTGTTTTCATGTTTTATCCTTTATGAATCATGCAACTGAGACTGTTTACCTATTTTCTCTGGCTACTAGAGATCTCGGAACATATTTACAGCCTGCTTCACTTTGTTTTATTTTTATACTGTTATTGGGTTCTTGCTATTTGTTCATGGATATATTATTTTCTCTAATAATATGAAAGATAGCTGTAATATATATACCTTATCACAATTATACTAAAAAACATTCATATATTTTCCCTACTTGAGTTTTGTATTTCTTCTGTACTTATTTGCTATATTAATACACAGGAAAACACTGTAATTAATTTTTCCATGTATCTTGTATTGGAAAGTGTAGAAATCTGAGCATCTTGTCCTCCTGTTCTTTTTCTTGACTAAAACTGGTCAATTATTATGAGATCATTTTTTATTATACTATTTTAGCAGCTCCCTAACCATTTAAAGTTAAAAGAAAGTATATACAAAGAACATATACTTGTGTTCCACTTTCAGTTTTTCTAATTTTTCAGTGGTGATATAGTTTTTAAAGATCTATTTATTTATTTGAGAGAGAGCGAGAATTGCAGGGAGGGGCAGAGGGAGAGAAACTCAAACAGACTCCCTGCTGACTGTGGACCCCAGACACAGGGCTGTCCTACCACTCTTGAGATCATGACCTGAGCTGAAATCACTAGTCAGATGTTTAACTGACTGAGTCACCCAAGTGTCCCTCAGTGGTGATATTTTAAAAATCCCTAGTTTCAGAGTAATATAATCAGAGTTTACATCCAGTATACCATTTTTAGCTCTATAACCCTGGACAAGTTTCTTCACTTCTCTGAACTTTAGTTTCCTTACCGTCAAAAATAATACCCACCTTAAAGAGTTTAGAGGTGGTATTTGGTTTCTAGGGCTCCTGTAACAAAATACAACAGACTGGGTGCCTTGAACAACTTTAATTTTACTGTCTCTCCCTTCCAGTGGCTAGAAGTCTGAGATCAAGGTGCATGGAACTTGTTCTTTCTCAGGGAAGCTTCTGGGCCTCTCTTAGCTTCTGTTGGTTTGCTAGCAATCTTGGCTGTTCCATGCCTTGGAGAGGCATCACCCTGATCACTGCCTTATTGTCACATTGTGTTCTCCCTGTGGGTATGGCTTTTTGTCCAAATTTCCCCTTTTCATAAGGATGAGGGCCCAGCCAAGTGACCTCATCTTAAATAATTACATCTGCAAAAATCTATTTCCAAATCAGGTCACATTCTGAGGGTTAGGAATTCAACATATGAAATTTTGTCGGGAATACACTTCAACCCATTACAGGCTATAGATTAGGTAATGGATAGAAACAGTTTATAATTTAGTAAGTACTGTATAATCATCATCATAATAAAAACAGCTACATATGCTGGTACTGTGAGTGTTGCATGTACTAATATTACTACCCAGTTTGGTAGATGTGGAATTAACCCATTTGCCAATGAGTAAATTGTGGATTGAAGAAGATTCAGGAACTTGTTTTGTGTGGTCATAATGTTGGTAAGTGGGAAAGAAGAATTTAAATCCAGGCACCCTACCTATTTTAAAGCGTTATTATTTTTAAATTAATAATTTGTTTTTGTGATAGTTTCAGTACCTGCTAGATTTTTGTGCCTACCAGGTGCTCAATAAATAGAGTAAACACAGTCATTCATTTATTCATATCTTTATTTAAGAATTATATGTAATTTACTTCTAAAATACTTGAGGTAGCTGTTATATTATCCTAGTACAAAAGTACATTAAACCATTTAGATGTAAAAAAAAAAAAAAGGTTTATCTTAAAGTTGAGAAAGGAATGCCTCTTTTCACAGGTTATTATACTTGATTGGTAAATTTGGTTCTAAGTTTTCAAACCACAGATTTAAACATAAGAATCCATAATGTCTTACAACTCTTTTTTTTCCTGATATCAGGAAGATTTAGCTATCTTAGATACCAGATACTTCCTGGAACCAAACTCACCTAAAATGTAAGAAGCCTTGGGAATCATGATAATCTTTATATTCAGAACAGAGAAGACAGACAATAATGCCTTTTGTCACAGTTTATTTAAAGATATAGAACTGATGTTTAAAAAGTACATATTTGGTGTTCTGTATCACCAAGGACATAATATGACATAAGCCTTAACCCATAACTTAGTGAAGGCAGTGCTACAACAGGGACAATTGAGTAATGTGATCCAGGGACTCTGAACTTGGAAAAATCTGGATGTATGGGTCACAGATGTATTAGAAGAGTTGTTCCCAATCTCTGAGTATTTTTATATTATTTCCAAGAACCTTGTTTGATAGTTGTACTTTTAATACCCATTGATTGAGAAGATATATAATGACATAATGACTTGTGCCTGCCAAGATCAATAGGCTAAGGAAACCTTCCAAAATAGCACAATGATTTGATCTGTTCCCTAGCTTTAATTAACAAAGGCCATTTGATGTTAGTGGACACCTGCCAAATACAATGATGTTAGTTCTAATATAATTAATGCTGAGCTGCTCCTTTTTTTTTTCTTGCTGACTAAATATTTCTTAGGATCATAGCTAGGGAAAAATATAAAATCATTGTGAAATATTCTTTTAGAGGGTCTATAGAAAATTTGAGGATATAATTATTTTTACTACAATTTTATCTTTCCAAACCTATGAAAATTTACTAAAATGTATAAATTTCTCAAATATACTTTAATTTCATAGATACAAAGATATAAATTTCTATGTCTTCTATATCTAAAAGATGTTCATTTCATTTTTTTAATCTTTAATTCGCTGGCACCAATAGTCCTATTTTTGTTTAAAATGGGACTGAATAAATAATATGTAGTAACAAAGTGAGTTTAAGAGGGAAGTTGTCATCTTGATCTCATCTAAGATAATTGTTAACAAATTGATATAAGTGGAGGATTGATAGCAATTTTTGTATCGCTGATAATATAGAAAATCAAACTATGACCTATTTATAGTCAATAATATTTCCCCTTAGTCATGATTATCCAAACAGTTGATAATATTAAGTAATTTTAAATGATTTTAGATATGAAAATATTTTAGTTAAAATAATTGTTTTCTAGAAACATGGGTTAATCTTCCAATTTTTCCATAGCTTTAACTCTTGGCAGTGCAGTCACTTGCCACTAGTTTACCTTAAAAATATGGAGAATGCAGTATATGGTCATTGTCAAGGGAAGAATTTATATTGTGCTAGAAAAAGATTTCTACTATTAGAATACACATTTTGAAAGGATGTCTTTTTATATATTTTTCTTGTATAGATAATTATAATAAGAATATATGTTAACTATACAGTATAAAAGAAGTACACATAAAACTGTTAAAGAGTGTACTAAATTACATCTAAAACCTAATGCCCTAAAATGTTGCCTGATGTTCATGCTAATTGGAGCCATTCTAAATCTGTTGAATCCTAATGTCTTTCTTTTTTCTTTCTTTAGAAAACCTCTAATTTTTCTGTCCATTTAATAGATTCTTGGGAATTTCTATGTGCATACTTTAATAGTATAGGCTTTTAGAAGGAAAATAATTATGTCTGTTTACTAAATAAATACTGAGTAGTACCGACCTTAAACTTTTTGAAGAAGTTGATTCTACTCCAAATTCTGGGCATTGCGGGGTGGGGTGGGGGGGACAAAAAAACAAGCAAGCAAACAACAACAACAAAAAACTATGACATTTAAAGACATGACATTTTAGGTTTCCAGAACTTACTAAATCATTTCATTAGTATATGTCAACGGGTCTAAATAAGCAAAGTAGAAAAAGACTAATTTCCAACTTCCCAACTTCTGAGTCCAGTATAAATGCATTCTTAAAATAGTTTTAGCAAAGGAGCTAAAAGGAGTTTGAGTAAAGGAGCTCTAGATGTAAATACAACTGTAATAAGATTTAACTTTTCACACTGATAATTAATGACAATTGAGAATAAATGTGTGTAGGTGCTTGCCTATTAAATACTTATTTTACCAATGATATATTTTTAGCACTTATAAATCAGACTCCTTGTTTTGAATTTTGCTTTGTTTTACTACCTCTATAATTCTGGCCATTGCATTTATTATTGTTATCATTTATCAACATGCTAGATACATTTTCAAATGTGTACCTTATTAAAATACTAAGTATTTTAACAATAATGACTTTCCGTTCTCTGATAATAGTTCATATTTATAATATGGCTAAGTGAAATTGTTGGCTAGCCATTTACTACATGATAACCCTTTTCTCCTTAGAGATATTTACTTAATTTTACTTAAGTATTGATTTCTTCTAATAATATCAGGATTTCAGATGACATACAGATATTCCCTTCATCTCTCTTTCATTCTTCATTCTTTGAGTGGCCTTCAGATAACATAAACACCTTAAAGTGCCACTACTTAGATCTCACTGGGAACTGAAGATTCACTTAGAGATGCTTCCTCAGAGTCATTTAGCCATTTTGAAACAACCACAGTAAAACTTGAGGCATCAAAGTAAAGGAAAAAATCTATGAAATTAATGGATTTATTTTTATATTCCTCAAACATAGTAGTCTTAATGATAATATATGTATATGAAGAAGCACTTCAGGGGGCTTAGTAGTAGTACTACTCAAATACTTTACATTCACCAATGGAATTATAATCTTATTTGGGGGAATTGATAGTTCATGTTTATATTTCCTTGTGGACATTAAGTAATCAAGAAGAAAAGTACAATCTTGATACCACTTTACAGAATACCAACATTTCTTGAATATAGGTTTAAGGAAAAATTATAAGTTCTACCTCCCTTTCCTCTGTCCACATCTGAATTCTAAATTTGGTTTATGGCCAATAATATCACATCTCCCTTGCTAATGTAGAATGATTGCACTGAAGTTTCTGGATGGGCCTTTTTAATTTTTTCCATGAGTTTCCAGAATCTCAGAGTTTTCTATAACATTTATGTTCAGTTAATTGATGAGGGAAATGCTACAACACAGAAAAGCTCTTAGTAGTAAAATAGACACAGACAAACAAGAAATGAAGATAAAAGAATGACAATAAGTTTGAGTTGTAAAAACTGTGAGAACATTTGGAGATAGAATTTGAAACCACCATAACTGACCGAACATGAAGTACTCTCTGTGTTTCCAAACAGTACAGAGAAATAAGTTGAAGAGAAATAATAAAATACAGAGAAATAAGACCATTTGGAGCCCCCTGAAGTGCTTCTTCATATACATGTATTATCATTAAGACTACTATGTTTGAGGAATATAAAAATAAATCTATTAATTTCATAGCATTTTTCCTTTACTTTGATGCCTCAGTTTTATTGTGGTTGTTTCAACATGGCTAAATGACTGTGAGGAAGCATCTCTAAGTGAATCTTCAATTCCCAGTGAGATCTAAGTAGTGGCACTTTAAGGTGTTTATGAATGTAGAGCCTGATATAATAAAAAAGTCTTTTAAAACACTGGTCCATTTGCTGGATTTTGCCAGTAGACATAATTTGCCCCGTATTGTGTTTTTCAATTAATTTAATTTAATTCAATTAATTTCCAATGATTAAAAATTGAAAGATTTTTGCCTAGAAGATTCACTGTCAACTTCTGTTGAAAAATCAGAAGTTCAGGCAACCTTGGACCAGCACTGCACAAAGCTGCAATCTCTTGGTGCTGAAAACTTTCAACTCCTTCACGTGTGCCAGGCACTTTCCCATTGACCCCAGGCCCCACCTGGTTTCCATACTCTCTAAGTGATCTGCCTGATACCTCTGGACATTTGTATTTCTTTCTTTCTTTTTTTAAAGGTTTTATTTATTTATTTGAGAGAGAGAGTGTGAGAGCAGGGAGGGAGGGGCAGACAGAGAAGCAGGCTACCCCCTGAGCAGGGAGCAAATGCAGGACTTGATCCCAGGACCCTGGGATCATGATCTGAGCCAAAGGCAGACACTGAACGGACTGAGCCACCCAGGCACCCTGGACATTTGTATTTCTACCACAATTTAACATCTATTAAATTAAATTACCCTCTAGACCACTTCAAAAGAAGGGCAAGATAGAGCAGACAAGGAGAACCTCTATACATTATTTGAAGTTCTCTGACTGCTACTTATTTTGTTCAAGAATAAAATGAACAGTACACCCTCTGAAGCTTTGAGCCTGTTTAATTCATTATTTAGAAAGAGAAGTGTCTTAATAGAATTGGAGGGTCAGATGAAGTTTGTGTCACTAAACAAGGATGAAACATTGAGGCCCACTGGGAATTTGTTCAAGACAAATTAAAAGCAAAAAAGGTAAACAGTTTAAGAAAAAGTTAATTAGATTCCCAAGATGTTTTCAATTAATGTCAATTTATTATTAGCATTAGGCAGGGAGGAAATACATAACAAGCAATTATTATCCTGAGAGCAGCCCTTTAGTTCTGTTCATGTTTTTAATTCTTGACAATACTGTGTTCCAGTTTGGTTAAGTCAGGAGTTATCACAAAGCTTTCTTCCTTCTCAGACTTGTGGAAGTTGAGAGAAAGAAAAGAGGAAACAAAAGTAGATAGAAAAAAGTGACCACACACATATGCGTATTTGTGTGTATTTTTAGGCTAAGAGCCCCTTTAATCATCTGAATATTAACATCTAATCATAACGTCCCCATCTGTCTGATTGTTCTTGGCTTCCATTGTTGCTCCTTCTAGCAGTTTGGTATTTCCTGTTTAGAACTAGTGTGTTCTCTATTTACTTTGCTATTTTCCTGTTAATTTTTCCCTCTTTCCCCCCTTCTTTTGCTCTTGTTCTTTGATTTTCTTTTGTTTCTGTTTCTCAATCTGGATGATTGTTTAGGGTCTCTTACTGGGCAAATACTTACAGAGAAAAAAGAAAAGAAAAAAAAAAAAAGATACCCTGTTTAGGAAGTATGTTCACAGAGGCATCAAATTAATGAGTATCTTGGGACTCCTGGGTGGCTCAGTTGGTTAGGCAGCTGCCTTTGGCTCAGGTCATGGTCCCAGAGTCCTGGCCCTCTGACAAATAAATAAATAAAATCTTTTAAAAAAGAGAAAGTCAATTAGGGATTAGAAGTAATTATTTATAAGTGATAGGTTTTTTTTCCTTAACCTCTTTTTCAAAATGTGGGTTGGTAAGAAAAAATACTACATAATTCTGGTTTACCAGTAGGTTTTGTTAATGTAGCGAAGGTGGGATTTTGTAAACCAAATTGGAAATAATTTTGAAAGTGAAATGCAGTGCTAAAGAACAAATTCCCAGTTGTAAAATAACAATGGTTTTTATGTATTTAGCACTTGTTATGATTTAGACTATATTGATTACAAATGCATTATATAAATCATCTCATTTATTACAATATTATGAAGTAAGTTTATTATTTGTGAGATCAGATTTATTATCAGATTTATTCTCTATTCTATGTTTGATAACTCTCTATCTTATATAGATTTAAACTGATCGAGAACAAGTGCCATGTTAAAAATATTCTTGTACCTTGAAGGAGGAAAAATGGACTATAGACAATGTTAAGGACCTAGCTGTCCTTTAAGCTGTATATGTGGACACATTTGGAGAGGTTTAAATGGATGCACTAATGGAAGAGTTTCTGAATGCTCATGGTGATGATGAACTCAGTCCTTTGCCTTCCTGTTTTTAGTGCCAGGGCAACCACTAAACTTCAAAGCAGAACCTGAGTCTGAAACAAGTATTTTGCTGTCTTGGACACCTCCACGTTCAGATACCATTGCCAACTATGAACTGATCTGCAAAGATGGGGAACATGGAGAGGAGGTAAGACTGTTTTTCACCTTCTGGTCATTCACTGTATTAGGGCCTACTGTACTTTTCAGTATTTGCTGAAGTTCCGCCCAAAGGTCAGACATCTGTAGAGGACTTTTGTGGGAAAGATTTCTTCATCAAAGAAGGATGTTGACCAAAGAAAATCAGAATATTGATTTCAAGCCTTTGGGGGTAGAATGGGGCAAATACCAATAACAAAACAGATCTTGTCTCTATTTCCAGGTTTCTGAGCTTCTTCTGAAAGTATATAAAAGAATATACCCTATGAGACTTAGGGAGTTCCTTTATTTCTCTCTGCCTTATACTGCTTAAATCATCATATAGCACTTAAGTCAAATGACTCCAAGGCTTTGGGTGGATGGATTTATCCAAGCTGGTTTCTGAGAAGGAGGCCCAGTAACAAATGTTTATTTGTGTGCCAAGAGTTATTTGATATGAATGGAGTATATATAATGTTTGAGTATGTTATGCAAATAAAATAATTGTAAACTGAAGAAGTCTGGCAAGTCTTGATAGTTACTGAAAAGAGAAACAAAATCAATATAATTCATTCATATATTAAGAGGTATAATAAGGATTTCACATATATTAACTTATTCAGTTCTTACAGTGGTGCCATGAATCAGTTTCTACTTCTAATTGATTCCACATATAACAAAATGAAGGCACAAATAAAGTTAAACAGATTCCCCCAAATCTCACACTCCTGAATGACAGAACTGGGATTTGAAAATCTAGGCGGTCGGGTTCCAGAATCTATCTTTTTAACCAATAGTGTGTACTGCCTCTTGGGTGTACTTTGCATAATTATAAAAATCAGTATTAAGATACATCTAACATTTCCAGGATGGGAATATATGGTATTAATGAATATATCTATTTTGTTACTGTGATATCGAGTCTGGAACATTAAGAAAAAAATGTGATGGAACTATATGTGAAAACTCAATCCATACAAGTCATTTTACTGTACCTTTTTGTATTCTTTATCTTAAAAAGATCTTCACAAAGCTAGGTAGCCCCTAACTTATAACATAAATACCTTTTTTCTCTAAAACACTCACATACTAAATGAAATATTATCAGTTTACTTATGTTGCATCATTCTGAATGCTGCAATAAATTAATGTGTTCCTATAAACTTCTATCTTATTACAGCTGTTTGAAATGAGCAGAATCTCCAAAGACCAGGTTCTAAACGCAGTGCTTTTAGAGTTAGCTAACAAAGCCTATATGAATTAAGCACTCAAAAAGCTATATAATTGAAATGCTACTATAACTTAAAGTACTCAAGTTACCATGACTGGTGTTTTTATTAAGACATAATTCAACATTAATTTATTTTAAATCCTTGCCACTTCCCAACTAAAAAGCAAATCAGATTAAAACAGTGCAGGAGAGTGGCGCTCCTTTGAGAATGCTGTGGATGTAGGTGCGTGAGTACTGGCACACCTACTCTGTTTTACAGTTGTTTCCTTGGGGATTCCGGTTTTACTTACCATTTGGGAAATCTAAACTTTTGAAAAGCTTTTGTGTTTGTGAGCCAGAATACCCTAGGGATGTTTTCTCTGGTTTTATATTTGAATTCCCCTTGAACGATTTCTGTTTGTGTAAACAGCAAACTCTATTCGATGAAAAGCCTTAAGATTATTTATGCCCTTGCTAGATTACATATTAGTGTGTATTTTAAGGCTTACTACAGGCTAATGTTCAATCTAAGATTGATTACCCATAGCTCTATTTTTGCTAAAACGTAAGTCAAATCTTAAGCATGAAAAGTAAAAGTTACAACATTCAATTAAAGAAACCTTATTTCAAAAGCCCTTTATGATGTTAAAATTTGCAGAAAAGTTGGTGCCATTTTTTCTCTAGCTGTGTGCTCTGTAGTCACAAAGAAAGAAAGTTTTAAAATGATTTTAAATCTGTCTAGAGTCATGCTATGGCTTTGTATAAATTATCAACCTAGCAAACATCTGATTCTTACCCCATCAGAACTTTGCAATTTCAGAGCTCCTGTAGCAATGTCATAGAAACTGTACACTGGTTTCTGTTGCTACTTCTGGCCATATCTTCTTTGCCCCAATTTAAATTACAGAAGGTCATGGGAGATAAGCCAGGCAATCTCTTCCCTTGAAATTGCACCCATTGACCAGACTCCACTACAGGGGCAGCTGTCAGTGTCTGTTGTGGGCTTTGTCTCCGCAACACATGCACTTTAAGGTACAACATGTTTTTATGAGTGGTGGCCTCTCAACTTCTCTCCTATTTGGTCACTGCATCATCATTAGAAAGATCTCTGGCTTCCATTGTTCTGGTTGCCTTATTTGTAGTAGAAATGTGCCTTTAAACACTGATATTTTCCTTGTATAGTTCCCCTGGTACAACCCTAGATACTCACTGTTGATTCTGTTTGTGATATTTTAATGACTTTATAACCCCAGTGACAGATATCAGAGGTTGCAGGCAGTGTGCTAAAAATATTTGCATGAATCTTAATGAAAATGACCCAGTTCTTTTGTTACTTATCCCCAGCAACGGATTACCATTGAGCCAGGGACATCTTATAGACTGCAAGGGCTGAAACCCAACAGTTTGTACTACTTCCGTCTGGCCGCACGCTCTCCTCAAGGCCTGGGTGCTTCCACAGCTGAAATATCAGCCAGAACCATGCAGTCAAGTAGGTGTCTCTCTTTGCTTCCTTTCTTCCCTTTTTCCATAGGAGGTGTTGCAGCCACTTTTCCCCTGCCAACAAACAAATGGGCTAATTAATAAGTTTGACAGTCAGTAGTTTCTATGCTAGTAAGCATCCAACTTTAGGGATTGTAATCATGACCTATGTTGGTTTCCAACTTGGTCCAAATAGCAGATCCCATTCTCTACCTTCCTAAACTGAAGGAAGTCAGAGGAGTTAGAAGACTTCTGTGAGGAAAATGAATGAAGGTTCCACCAGGCCCTGTGTAATGACTTATAAGGCTGTAAAGCCAAATTTTGGTTCAGAGCACTGCCAAATAATCACAAGAGGGCTTCACATATTCAAGAGGTAACAAAGACCAAACTTTTAAGTTTTTTAAGCACACAGGTTTTTTTTTTTTAATGTTTATTTATTTTTATTCATTTATTTATTTTAGTGGGGGGTGGGAGAGGAACAAATGGAGAGAGAGAATCTTAAGTAGGCTCTACACCTGCTCAGAGCCAGATGTGCGGGTCCATATCACTAACCTGAGATCATGATGTGAGGTAAAAATCAAGAGTCAGAGGCTTAGCCCAACTGAGCCACCCAGGCGACCCCTAAGCACACAGATTTTAACTTTTCTAATAAACAGGTTTTTATTTCATGTATTTTTTTCCTACTCAGAGAAAAGCTCAACTCTTTATTAACTTCCCTCTTATTATGATTCAACTTTCCTATTAGTCCCTATTATTATTTGACTACTTTATTATTAACTCTTGAGGTAGTACATGTGGAAATTTGGAACATTCATAGAAAATCTGTATTTGGACAAATTCGGAACAGTGGAATAATCACAAGTAAATTTGCAATCCTAAATTGTATTTTGTTTCCTCAGGTTCAATTTCTTTTTGGAACTGTTACCCTAAAGCATAGTTGTGTTTATCACAATGGGGGTTCATTGTGTCCAGGGAAGATTGCTTTCTGTAAAGTATTATATGGAGGTTTATTTTTGATGGAAAGTTTGGTGACTTATACTATGGTTTGCTCTTTATTAGTAAATTTCTATAATCAGTCTATTGAACAACCATTTACCTTGAATTGAACAATTTATGGAGTTATTTCCCTAGGTATTTTTTGATACTGTATGTTTTATATGTGATTTTTGATTGTTATATATGCAATAGATACATGTTATCTCAGTACATTGAATTTTATAAAGAGGATGCTCTGCCGACCTTAATATTAGACCTACCAGCGAAATTGAAATTCATATTTTCTAAGAAATGAATTTTCTTTCATATAAACAAGTAAATTCTATAGAAATTCAAAATCTTCCAGGATTTTTTGAAGATAAAAGTTATATTCTTTCTCTTTCTCAAAACATGACTGGTGGTATGAAAAGTATTAGGATCTATTACTTAATCCATTAGTGATTATAGCCTATTCCCATAAAATTCCCTTTCTTTTAAAAGAATGAAGCAAGTAAAATAATGCAGTTTTCATTGGGCTTTGAATTCCGGGCAGACTAGTAAGTAATATTGTAGACGATAACTCTTAAACTCAGACATTTCATTAAAAGAAATGTGACATGCTTCAGCATTCTGTTTTGCATGGTTTGCAAAATTGACTTTTTTGCATGCATGCATACATGCATACATACCTATTTACATGCATAGAGACAGAACAGACATTTTATAACCACACCAAAACTTATCTACTTTTTTACTTTATTATAGTAAAAGGTTCAAGAGATGTTGAATATATTCTCATAGGAGGTCTGAAGATACCAATGTAGTAAAAACCAAATCAGCTTTTTAAAAAGAATTACAAATGAGTCCTTGCTGTTACATGAACAACTCAATTTTTTATGAATAGTGATAATGCATATGAAATAGTTTTATAATTTGAAACATAAGAATGTGTAGTCAGAATCAATAAAGATGATAGATATTCTCATGATTTTGCAAATCTTACTCCAAATTTATAAGATTGTCTTATGAGAATTTCCTTTTCATCAGTACAGGGAGCTTTCATTTTGATTGACAATAATGAAGAACTTAAGACATATAAATTTAAAAAGACTGATAATCCTGTAAACAATTAGATACACCTGATGCTACATAATATTAAGACCCACAAAGTGTAAGGAAATATCCAAACTACATGTTCACATACACAAAATTAGAAATGATTTATTCATTCTATCACATCAATTGCCTATTTAAAATAAATAAATATAAATATCTTGTCCCTCTTATTTGTCCTTTAGGAATTATATATTATTAACTTTAAAAGTAATTTACTATAACAGTTGCATTGCTCTTATTGCTTTTTTAATTTTATCAAATAATGTTATGTTTAGGTAATTTGATGGAAAATAATTGCTCAGAAAGTGATGATTTTATTTTAGAATGGACAATAAGAAAGTTTCTCTTTTAACTCTTATGCAAATTCTACTTTATATGAATAATTACATACAAAATGAAAAAAAATTTTACACATAAGTCATATCTTTTCCAGATGGTTCTCAGGATTTTTTTTAAACATTTCTTTTTAATGGCTGTGTTACTGACACTTTGTAAGGGATAGATGATGATTATTAATTTTACCAAAATTTGTTGGTGGAATCTAATTCTTTACTTGCAATGGTGTCTCAAGAAGAGTTATAATAAATTTTTTTAAAAAGCTGAAAGCTGATGTAGGGTAAGTACAAGTTACAGTCAGAATCAACAAGCCTGACATTACCCTCGGGTAGGTAAATCTTGGACTATGCATTTTCATCCTTTAGCGATTCTGCATGCTCAATGTATACGGGCTATAATCAATGCTAGATTAACACCTTTCCTTAAAACTGGTCAGGCTGACTCCGTTTTTTGCATAGTCAGAGGGAACGCTTTCATATTTGGGCTTTTCTTTCTTTTCTTTTTCTTTAGTTGGAATTGGTGGAAGGGCAACAGTTATTGCAAATTTTTATACCTGAAAACCCTTTCACAAATGAATACTGTATATGAATCACCCTCATTCTAGAATGTAGAAGTGAAAGCTTGAAACAGCATCTGTGAAGCATCATCAGACTCTCATGTAACAAATCTTGCAATATTTACAGGTTTTTTTAAGTTGGGTAGTCTGTACAGTAGGGCTGGGGAATACTGAGAGATTGGTTTAGAAGAAGAATTTAAATTGCAGGTAGGTAATTTTATTTGAGGCTCTTTTATCTCAAGGTTTCATGTTCACATATTCCCCCCACCCATTATTTAACAATTATTTTTGGTCATTTGTTCATTTTTTGATTTAATCATATTACTAAGCCAAGGTACATAAATTTAAAATTTTATTTTAAGTTTCAAAGCCTTATTTTCATTTTGTCCTATTGTCCGTTTATTTATTTTTGCCTTTTCTTTTGTTTTATCATTTTTTTTTTCAACCACTCCTGTCCTTTCACTCAAACCCTCCTTTAACTCACTACCAAAATAAGAGCCGTCAGCTCCTCCTCAAGACATTAGTTGCACCAGCCCAAGTTCCACTAGTATTTTGGTAAGTTGGCAACCTCCACCAGTGGAAAAACAGAATGGCATTATTACTGAATACTCCATCAAGTACACCTCAGTGGATGGAGAAGATGACAAACCTCATGAAATTTTGGGCATTCCTTCGGACACTACTAAATACCTTTTGGAACAGCTGGAAAAATGGACTGAGTACCGCATCACTGTGACAGCCCACACAGACATCGGCCCCGGCCCCGAGAGCTTCTCCGTGTTGATTCGAACTGATGAAGATGGTATGTTGCCTCTGCTACGTCAGTTTGCTCCCTTCTGACACAATCTTGGTCTGCTGTCTTTTGATAGGCTAACAATAATCAGTTTTTCTCTGCTCATCTTTTTTTTACCCGGCATCGCTCTAACTTCAGTAGTTTTTGCCAAAGACCTATCTTTGCGGCAGCCTGGGCATTTTTTTTTTTTTTTTCAATCTCAACATAATAAGTTGCTTCCCTTTGAAAGGACAGTTTGCTCCTATGACCTTGTAATCCAGGCCCTTCTCTCTACTTCCATCTAAAGTCTTCTGCGTTTTTCTTGGCATTTAGTCACTTCTTTTACATTTTGAAGTTAACTTTTCAAATCTGCCTTCTTTTCTTCTTGTTGCCTTTTTGTCTTGCATATTTCAGAGACACTGATGCTCGACATTCAATTTTTGGCATCTGTTGTTTGGAAAACCTTTGATATGAGAAAAAAAGAAGAAAACCGATATAATCAAGAATCTTTTTATTCTGCTAAAAAGAAATCTTTAAAAAAACACACAACAATCAACAACCAGTTTTTGTTATTATTTCAGTGCTACTCCTCTTTGTGCTTTAATGCTTTGGGCCTCAAAGCATCTTCCTTGGCTTTTGTACATTTTTTACATGTTTTTCTATTTCTCTGATACTCTTTTTTTCTTCCATTTTTTTTTTTTTTTTGGCATTGGTCATGTTTTTTGATCTTTTCTTAAAAGGTAGAGCAGATTGGTTGAGCATTTTCATTGCTTGAAAATGTTTATATTCCACAAAGGAAACTTAGTGGGTCTGCCCATTTTTTTTTTAAACCTAAGTAAAGAAAATACTCTGACTGGGTGGGACAAGTGCCTATAATTTTCTTTTATCCAATGATGTTGTTCCAGTTCCTAGTGGTCCTCCTCGCAAAGTCGAGGTAGAGGCTGTCAACTCAACATCTGTTAAAGTCTCATGGCGCTCACCTGTGCCCAATAAACAGCATGGCCAGATAAGAGGATACCAGGTGCATTATGTGAGGATGGAAAATGGTGAGCCCAAGGGTCAGCCCATGCTGAAGGATGTCATGCTGGCTGATGCACAGGTAAGCCTCTGCAACTACACACCTATGTTTGTATTTATTTATTATGTTTATTTTAGCCTATACCTTGAAATGGACCCCCATTTTTCAAGTTTTTTTGACATTTAAAAAATCCTGTACACAATTCTAGTTTTTGAAACACATGACGTGTATTTACCTTCTCAGTCAGAGTTGACAGCATGTGAGGAAATTAGTTATGATGAAATTACACTCAAGCCTAATTAAAAACACACAATTGTTTTCTTAAAATACAGATACTCTACTTGCTACATTACATCTGAGTTTGCCTTTCTGACTTCAAAAAATTTGAATTGATTTTAATGAAAGTGACAGGAAGAATTCTAAGCAGTTGTGCTAGAGCTTCTTGAAACTAAATTGATCTAACTTCTAAATATATGACTTATTCTGTTGAAAAATAGACATTCTTACCTGAGGAAAGTTACCCAGATAGTATTTTATTTAGTACTTATTTATCAAACCATGTATTCAGAAGTAGTTATTTCATTTCCCAGAAAAATAAAGGTAATGATGATGAAAAATTAAAGTTTTCCAGGAAATTAATTAGGATCCCCTATTTTTTTTCTAAGAAATAAATATTTATTGGTTACCTTCCATATGTCAAATACTCTTGTTTGGTGTCAGCATACAAATATGTGTCAATATATTTCAAGGAATTCATATTTTATTAGAAAACACTTAGAATGAATTTTGTGACAGGGAATGATGAATAAATAGCTGATGAGACTTACTGTTATCTCAGAACAGCAAGAGTGAATGAACCCTCAATTAAGATTCATTTTTTGTTTGAGACAGGGGCTGAGGGAGAGAGAAAATTTTTTTTTTAATTTAATTTAATTTAATTAATTTTTTTTCAGTGTTCCAAAATTCATTGTTTATGCACCACACCCAGTGCTCCATGCAATATGTTAAGCCAAGTTAAGAAAAGTAAGAACAGTTGAGTACGTGAGAAATGTTATTGATCCTCGGGTGGTAGTATTCAACCACGCCGTCACTACTTGGCTTTATAATCCATTGTTTAAAGCATAGCATTATATGTTTCATTTTTTTGTTAAATTAAAGTGTTTCAAACATAATACCATAATAAATTTCCCTGTATTCTACGTAGTTACCTGAAAAGAAGAGGAAGATTTCAATTAATAGCTTCAACTGGGGATTACATGTAACCTGTGGATAGCTTAATTATACTGGGTCCAGTGGTGAAGGGATGTTGTGAATGGGGGAGTACTATGCTTATCTAGCAAATCAGTAGCTGGGCATGGAAAAGGAGGGGGTTTGGAAAATCTGAAATTTATATCAGCTGCAAGTTCCTTCCCTTGTATCAGAGTGAGGAGGACTATGAGCCAATGAGAACTTTTATGTCAGGTTGCCACATTTTGCATTCTTGTCTCTGTCCAGATAAGAGAGCAATCCATGTCCCTGTGTCTGTAAGGAAAACATCGACCCTAATGTTTTAATATAATCAACTCACAACAGTGCTGTTTTCCTTTGGTTTTGAAACATTTTAACTAAAGGGATCTGGATGAGTTGTTTACTTAATCAGCTCCTAATCCAGGTCCATGGTTTTGAAGTCTACTTCTGTAAACTTATTTCTTTAGATTCATAGTCCTTTAGATGCTGGAAAAGGGGCATTGTTTTTTTCTATATAATATTCTTACTGTCTGTGAAAAAGTACTTACAATATGAAGTTAATAAAGCCATTAATGCCTATGTTTTCTTTTGTAAGTCTGAAATTATGAAAAAGAAAATGATAGAGCCATGATGCTTTGATGTCTTTCATCCCGTCCTAGATTTTGCATTATAAATTTTACATTATAAACTTGTAGTTCTGTCAGTGTTTTGTGGAGGATGGTGCTTAATGGAATTATGTGATACAAAATGCCTTAAATATCAAACACAATTTTTCCCCTCTCTTCTACTTTTTGGCTTTTCTTTAATGAATTTGCTAATTTTCCTTGTGTGTATATGTTTTTTATTGTTTTTCCTTTGCCCACCTCGTCTGTTTTCTGAATATTCATTGAAATTCCACTGCATTATTGAAAGACTTCCCTGGGCCTATAAGATTCTAATATATTATGAAAGGTGTTAATCTAATTAGTGACATAAATTAATTGCATAACATAAGGAAAAAGTCAAAATAAATGTCATAAAGTAGTGTATGATTAGAAACACTAGCTGTATGTTATGCCTTATTGATGAATTCCAATGAAACACATATGAAAAATATACATTAGCTCATCTTAATAATAACAATACAAAGCATATTTCCTTTTGACCTCTCAGTTGGGGGTGAGGATGACAGCATAACACACCTTCCCTTTGGCATTTTATTGTACACACTGCTTATTCTTTTGTTTTGTTTTTGTTTATTTGTTTGTTTGTTTTAATCTAAGGAGGGCAACATTGCCTTATAAGGCTACAAATTTCTCTTCATTTCTTTTTATTTTGTTTCCCTTCTCCCCAACCTTCTTAATCTCAATCAGTGGGAATTTGATGATACTACTGAACATGTGAGTAATTATGGACTGCTTTGTCAAAAAGAGATTATAAATGCTTGTTTTTTCTGTTACCCCTCTTTCACTTATTTATGATATGTCATCACAGTTTGCTTGGATGCATGAACTAACACATTATTTTTAAATTATTTTCACTATGTGGTCTATTTTTAATTTGGGTTTTTGTTTTTTGAAATTGGCACGGTGCTACTGGCTGCATAAGATATGTCATGAGCTCATGTTGTTTTGATGGCTGCTACTAATTCTGCCTTGTGACACAGTTAGAGGAGGCACATTTTAAGTGGAGGCATCACAGACAAGAGATATCAAGCTGTTTCATAGAGGCCACTCATAAATTCTACCTCAGGGTTGCATTTTCAGGGGCTAACACCATGCAGTTCTGATACTAATTATATCAAGAAATGGCAATTCTCTGTTGTACCCATAGAAATTTGAGTTAAATTGAATGAGTCATGCCCAGAGGCAGAAAGTGTCTCACTGAGGGAGGAATTTTTTAAAATATTTCAATGGCTGGATTACATTATTTATTGAGAGCTTATTACTATGGATAGGTTTCCATGGGGGACATAGGATGTGACACCTGCCTTAGAATCGCATGCGGTAAGTGGCTAGGAAGGATGTAAAGTTCGGAGAAGTTCCATAAAATACGACAGAAGTGATGACCTCAAGCAATGTGTAATTAATAAATGAGTGTCATTGTCACTGTGAGTTCAGAGGCCATGGACCAAGAAGGTAGAAGAGGTCTTAAAACTTTGTTGAGAACTTAAAAAAGTAAGGGTTGAAGAGGTGGGAAATTCATATGCGTGCCTGTGTGTGTGTAGGTGTGTGTTAGAGAGTTCGAGGTATGAACGTATTTTTTTAAAGATGAGTATGTGGGACGTAGTCATTAAGGAAGGTCAAGAATGCGGTATAGTCATGTGACATGAGCTTGCCAATTCAACATGAATGAAGGGGTTTAGTTAGTAAGTGAGGACTAAGTATGGCTAAGAGGTAACTTTTAATATAATGTTGGGAAAACCTGAAGTGTCAAGCTAAAGGACTGGCTTTTAACTCTTCAGTTATGGAGAGATGTAGAAAATTATTAAGAATGGAAATAAGATTAAGGCTAGCAAGGGTATTCTTTCATTTAGTAAATTTTGGGGGGGAACAAAATACAGGGCTCTTACTGGGAATATTGGAAATATGATGGGCAAGGTATCAATTTTAATGGCACTTAAAACACTGACAGTGTTTTATAAACTTCTTTGACTGTGATCTATAATAAAAGATGCATTATATGTCATGACCGATGCATCTGTATTTTTAAAATAAAGGTCTTACAAAATAATACCTTACTTTAAATATATATAAATTTAATATTTTGCATGAAAGTGTATCTTATTTCTTTTTTAAAATGCTGGGCATGACTGAGTAAATTAATTTCATGACCTACTTAAATGGGTCATTACTTGCAGCTTAAAGCCAATGATAGAGTGGATAGATTAGAGAGAAAGAAGATAGTAAACAAGAAAACAAATAAAAACAGTTCTTTTACTAAGGTAGTCATAAAATAATAAAAATTCAAGAAAGTAAGTTGAAGCAGCAGAAATGAAAAAGGGGCAGTTTTGGTCAATATTTTAAATGAAAAACTGGCAAAAGTTCCTAAGAATTTGAGGAAGAAAAAGAGATCAAGATCACTTATAAGTTTGGAATATGCTATACCATTCACTAAAGTATAGAAGCAAGGAGGGGAATTTATTCCTAGAAATAACATTTGAGCTTCAGTCAAGCTGAACTTGAGGGAACAATTGATAGTCAAGGGAAAATGTCCAGCACATATTTACAATGTACATGCCACTGGAGCCCTGATGTGAAATCAGGCCTAGAAAAGAGTTTAAGATATAAACAGAAAAAACTCTTTAAGGTTTGGATTTTTTTTAAATTTTTTAAAATTTTTTTAATTTTTTTTTTAATTTTTTGGACTAGAGAGAAACATAGCAGACCAGTAACTATTTCAGAACATCCAGGAATGCCAAGTTTTAACAGGCTGGAAGTTGAATGGAGATTTGATAGGAGAAGTCAAAGAGAATGAGGATTGGTATCCATGGCATCAGCCATATTACCTCACAGAAGATAAGGAAACCACCAAAGAAGTGTGGCCACAGTTTAAAGAAAGAAAATATAACACAAGAGATGATGTGATCCAGGCAGATAGAGGTGTGTCTGACTGGGATTATACCACTGCAGAGGATTTGACCAATTTCAGATTATATTACGTGTGTTAGCCTGTAACAGCCTATGCAAAAGGAAGGGCTAGTGTAGTTAATCCTAATTTGATAAATAAAATATCTTGCCACATGATTTGTGATAGAGCTAAGCCCTGCCTCTCCGCCCCACTAACCTTGTCTACTTCCAGCAGAAACCAGTAGCATGTGAAAGGGACCTTGGAAACAATAATGTTGTCATCTTCCCATCATAATTTCTGGAATACCCAGTATATCTACTGTAATTTAGAATGCTACTCTTGGGTGATTTGGATGGTTATTATAATGTTAGTGAAACCATTCCAAGGTCCTGAAAATAAAATCTTTCTCCCAAATTTAGCCCATTCTTCTAGCAGAATAATTATTTCCAATGGGTGTTCAGGATGATATCTGAAATTCTTGAATTTCCACTCCAATGATATCCCTACTATTTTGAGAAAAGCACACTGTCAAAAGCTGTCATATTTGGGATCAGCTTGAACAACTGAGTTCAATGGTGCCCCTTAGAGCCTTACACAGAAAAAATCCTTCTGTCCTCCACACAAACCAGTCCATTCCATGAACTCTCACTTGCATTGTCTTCAGATGTGGAAGACAATAACATCATATTATTTCTTAAATCTAACCATATTCAGTTTGAAAACATAGCTGTACCAAATATCTGAAAGGGAACTTTAGAACTGTGTGTTTGTGTGTGGGGATGTGGGCATGTGTGTAGCAGCTCTGAAGAAAATAACAGAACAAGTTAATAACTACTCTATGTAAAGAATCATATAATCTCCAGTTTGGAAGAACAGATCTAAGTTTTGTAACCATCATAGTTTGGGGCCCTAATTAAGAGAAATCTATAGTTTTGATAAATAGTTGGTGACATTTAACATTTTCTAAATAGATTAATTGAACATAACTCCATGATGATGTGGTTATATATATATATATATATATATATATATACACACTCTCTCTCTCTCTCTCTCTCTATATATATATATATATAATCCTTTGGTTTTATGATCTACTCCAGATTACCAGAAAATTCTCCTTAGTGTGTAATGATTTTAGTTCATAGTCTATATAATTAACTAATAATATGTTACTCGAATCCTAGGAAACTTCTCTGGCTATCAAGATATCTAGGTTCAACAGAGCAGCCATTTGGCAAAATACTAGTGTGGTGATAAAACAGACTGCCCTGGCATCAGCCCCATCACTGGTCTGTGGGCCAGGCTGTAGAGGATGCATATCGAGAGCTCCTGGCAGAATCTAACTGCTGTTTGATGGTTTGCTCACTATGAGCCAGGCATAGTTGTGTTTACCTGATATAACTCACTTACTCCTTCCATTATTCCAACTTTCACATGGGAAACTGAGGTACAGAGGGGGTTAACTCACCTGTCCTGGATCACCAAACTAGGAAGTAAGGAGATGCAGGTTTAAATTCAAGAATTCAGGAGTTCTGGCCTCAGGTTTCATGTTTTAAACTACTCCTTCATAGGATTACCTCGTACGATGGCTGGAGACTGACCCCACTTTAATGTCAGCATGAAAACACATCATTCATAGCATGAACAACAGGCATGAAATTCCCAGTGCTTGGCATGCATAGAATGAGGATGAATGCTTTGATTTTCCCCTAGGGTGTTTATGGTGTTTTGAATCAGTGTTGCTCTATTGTGTCATTTTAGGACATGATTATTTCTGGGCTACAGCCTGAAACTTCCTACTCCCTCACTGTCACAGCCTACACCACCAAAGGAGATGGTGCTCGCAGCAAGCCCAAACTGGTGTCCACCACTGGGGCAGGTAACCATATTTGTGCATATATGTGCCTCGAACATTTTCCAGGTGACAATAATACTAATTTTCCAAATGGTATGGATGGTGAATTCTATCAGAAAGAAAAAGTGGACTGTGGTCAACTTTTGTATTTATGCAGTTCAGAAGAAAAACAAGACATACTTTGCCCAAATTATTTAGTCAGTCATTCAACAAGTATGTTTGTGAGCACCTACTACATGCCAGGCACTACTCCCAGTACTTGGGATACAGAAATCAACAAAACTGAAATATTCTTCCCTCCTGAAACTTATTTTCTGAGTAGAACTAGATAATTAACAAGTAGACAAATGAGTATATAATTAACCATCAGTAAGTGAGAAGTTGAAAAATAAAGGTGAGTAGACATTAAGGAAATTAACTGTTTGGAAATGAACTGGAGAGGGTCTCTTAGAAGAAAGTTATTTGAGCTGAGACATGAATGATGTCGAAGAGCAAGTCCCAAGAATGTCCAGAGGGATGACCAGGGATGTCACTCATTAGCTTCAACCTCTCTCTGCAACAAACCCTTTTAGAAGAGCTGCCATCTTGAACTGAGTTGATTACAGTTCTGGCTTTTGTTTTGTTTTGCCATTTTCTCCTCATTCCTTGGGGTGGGAATTCTGAAGAGGCCAAATACCATAAAAGATGGGGAACAGAAAAGAAAAGAAAAGCAACAAGGCTACAAAATATCAGATTGCTCCTCTAAAGAACAAAGTTTCTTAATACTCTTTAGAGGTACTTTGATGGGCTCACATTAGGAAAAGCCAGCATGAAGGAAGACTTGACACTGCAAAACCTATAAATTAAGACATAATTACAAAAGGATTCTCCTCCAATCCCTTTATATCACCATCTCCCATGGAACATTTAAACTATGATTTGATTTACTCCTCCCGAATTGCTTCTCACACAACTTTTTAGGAACACACCTCTGTGTAAAGGTATAAAGCAAAGAACAGCTGTGATGTTGAGTACCCTCCTGGGTGCTGTGCTCACTGCCAAATTTGTCTAAATGTCATAAGATTTGCCTCACTTACATCCTGCCACCTGGAACTGCCTCAAGCAGCAGGATTACAGATGGCAAAAATCCTTTAAGGCAAAGTCTTCTGGGCTTTTTCTTCCTTTTTTTTTTTTTTTAAATTTAAGAATAGCATTGTATCAAGCTAATTTAATGCCTTGCGTAGGAGATATATGTTCAGAGGGGGCATGCTGACTGGCTATGGAAACAGCCTCTATTGAAATGTAGACAACTAAGTGCAAACCCCTGAAATTAAATCCCCAAAATGAAGAAAATGTATTTCTGACACCTATATTTATAATTGTGTCTTAATTAGTCTGAGATGTATTACATAAAGCATCAGGCTCCCATTGCCCTTAAGATAGGGGTGCTATAATAAGGAAGAAAAAGGAGAGAATTTATAGCCAAAGGATGTGAATCCCAGAGGAAAAAATGGCATTGTCGATTTCCATAGCACAAACACTGGCTCATCACTTTTTAGGGACTATTCAAAAAATTATTTAGAGTTGTGCATCTTATAACATAGAGGACTATTTTGGTGTTTCCATTTCATAACTTTCTTATTCAGTGGACATTTAGGTATTGAGGAAGACAATGCTTATATTTTAGATAACTGCACATATCTTGTCTTCATACTGGGCCTGGGTTGGAGGTGTGAGAATCCAGATTTATAATCTCTTTAAGAGAAAAGCTCTAGTTTTATTGTCTGCCAATCAGCTAGTCAGAATCAGTCCTTAGTCATGGTTTATCCCCAAGTAAAAAGTATAGACAAAAAAGTGTAATTATAACCATAATAACTCAAAGCAACCATTATTTTGTACTACTTAAAAAAATTACAAGCCACATAAGATTATAATTAAGTGTTCAGGCTGTGTATTCAGATTGTCTTATAGCTTTCTCACTTATTATACCTCTGACTATACTGTTTTCTATCTCTCTGAGTGTCATTTTCTTCAGATAATGAAGATAATAACTAATCAGAGTGTGTAGTCAAGAGTGAAAAATGTAAATCAAATGAGATACTACATCTAATGCTCTTAGCACAGTGCCTGGTACATTGCATGTACCCAATAATTAAATATGTTGTAATTATTATTCTTATTAGTTGTATCTAATTAGCTCATCTTTACTTGGATTCATTTCTCTGTGGCATGAACCTCTATATATGTGAAGGTTTCTTAAGAGATGTTTTTTTTAATTCTCTTAAATTATTGTGTAATCCTATTTGAGTCTGTTACCAAATTCTGGTATCTCAGCTTACCTTAATAAGTATGAGAAGAAACATATTTCCACAAAGGTATATAGACCAAGTCTTTTTTTTTTTTTTTTAAATAAAGAATGTAATGGAGTTCCTGTAGAGTGGTGTTCCCATTCAGCAGGGATTAAAATGTAGATGGCTGTGTACGTTGGTCTTACCGCTCCTTCCCCTGTGTTCCAGTTCCAGGAAAACCCCGGCTTGTAATTAACCACACTCAGATGAATACTGCTCTCATTCAATGGCACCCCCCTGTGGACACATTCGGACCTCTTCAGGGCTATCGTCTAAAATTTGGGCGGAAAGATTCAGAACCACTCACCACTCTTGAGTTCTCTGAGAAAGAAGATCACTTTACAGCTACAGACATCCATAAAGGAGCATCATATATATTCAGGCTCTCAGCCAGAAACAAAGTGGGCTTTGGGGAAGAGATAGTGAAGGAGATTTCTGTTCCAGAAGAAGTCCCAACTGGATTCCCTCAAAACCTCCATTCAGAAGGCACCACTTCAACCTCCGTGCAGTTATCCTGGCAGCCACCTGTCCTAGCAGAGAGAAATGGCATCATCACCAAGTATACTCTTCTGTATAGGGATATCAACATCCCTCTTCTCCCAATGGAGCAGCTTATTGTTCCAGCTGAAACCACTATGACACTGAGTGGCTTAAAACCAGATACCACATATGATGTAAAAGTACGTGCTCACACGAGCAAAGGGCCCGGGCCGTATAGTCCCAGTGTCCAGTTTAGGACACTGCCTGTGGATCAAGGTAGGATTTGTCTGCTTACGGCCTTCCTCCTTTAAAGGAATGTCGGTCTTTGGAAATCAGTAATTTGAAGCTATAAATAACTGATCGGACCATTCATATTAATAGGTTCAGCAAAAGCCAAAAGGTAAAGTATGTAAAACTTAATATGTTTTGGATGCCTTAGATTTTGGTTATAAAATGCCAAGCAAGTCTGGCTGACAGCACCCCAATGTTCTCAGGTAAGGAAAATACAATATAGGTGACTGAATTGGAGAGAAAAGAGAGATCTTATTGTGAATGGGGTAGTAAAATGAGTGGTCTAAACAGGTAGGCAAATCACACTTCTCTCTCTGAGATCAAAGTAGACGTCATCTAGCCTAAGGCCGATGGTCCATGGTGGAAAAGGACAGGTCATACGTTTTTAGGAATAGGGTAAATACACTGTTTTTCCTTTTCCAGCAGTGTTTGCAAAAAATTTTCATGTCAAAGCAGTAATGAAGACTTCAGTGCTGTTGTCTTGGGAAATTCCAGAAAATTACAATTCTGCCATGCCTTTCAAAGTAAGTTATTTTCTAATTTGTAAGATATCATGGGTAAAACTGGGGGTGGGGAACATGCAATTTACCTGAGTAAGTTACTTAGAAAGCATGCACACCTCTTTGCTTCAGACACACACACTTCCTTCTCTCCTTTTTGGTTTCCACTTGAAAGATGAAGTGGGAGCTGAAACGTAGGGTGGTATTACTTGTCAGTCACCTTGTACTTCCAAGACTTTTACAACTAAGCTAGTACTTGTGTTTTTCCACCAGAAAATGAAATTCATGTGGTTTCTACATCTTGCATACATACATAATGCATATGCATACATAATGCAATATCCTGATATTTAAAAATTTGTTTATTGGCTTGAATCCTTTGTATGTTTTAAACTTTAATTTGTGATTGAGAGATATTGAGAGATGTTAGCAAGAAGTACAAGTCTATGAAATAAAGAATAGAGAAATGTTTTGAAGGCACAAATGTACTTAGGAACAGGAATAGAAACCTTTAGAAAAAAAGTGGTATGGATAATACATTGAAAACCTAGAGTGTTTCTGCAAAATTTCCATTAAGATTATATGCAAGCAACAGGTCAAATATTGAAAATAATGTACATTTCTAGACTTAGAAACATCATATAATTATGCACTAAGAACAAAAGAAAAATTCATTCCATCTCTAGAATTTATGAATACTTACGGGCTTAGGAATTACCCCGAATTAGAATTGACTTGACAGACATATTCTATAAATAAGTGCATATTAGTTTAGAAAGCATACATTTCCTCTCTGATACCCAAATCTCTTCGATTGGTTCTATCCTCTAGATTCTTTATGATGATGGGAAAATGGTTGAAGAAGTTGATGGCCGGGCTACCCAGAAACTAATTGTGAACTTGAAGCCTGAGAAATCATATTCATTTGTGCTAACAAATCGTGGGAATAGTGCTGGTGGGCTGCAACACAGGGTAACAGCAAAGACTGCACCAGACGTACTACGTACCAAGCCTGCCTTCATTGGGAAGACCAACCTGGATGGCATGATTACTGTACAACTGCCTGAAGTACCCATAAATGAGAATATAAAGTAAGTTGATTGAAGGGTTAGGGTTGAAGGGTACAAATGCAAGTAAACAAGTAAAGAAAATTCAACCTCAGTATTATAGAAGTTTTAAAAGATTCTATTGCTGTATGTGAAGTAAAAGCTTCTTCAGCATAGGCTCTCAGTTTTTATTTAAGCCTTATTACACCCTGTTCTCATGTTTATTATAACACAGATTACCATTAATCTAACATTGAGGGCTTTTTATTTCCCAGGAATGATGTAACTTAGTAGACATAGACTAAGAAATAGAAAAAAATGCAGTCCTTAAGCTAAAGGAGTTTATGTCATAGTGTACAGAATAAGGTGACTAGTTGTATAACTCTAATACTTGGCAAGTCGTCTTATAATGGTGAGGAAGTCTTACAAGGTATTATGAAGCCGAAGGAAACTTGGGGAAATGAGATAAGCAACACTGGTGTTGTATATGTGTGCCAAGAGGAGACATTTCAAAAGTTAAAGTTCAGGATGATGTCAGAAAGAACTTGAAAATTGGAAAGTGCGAGTTTTCTGTCTTGGATGGAGCACAGTGTAGAGGACAGTGGGCCTGAAGTGAAAGATTAAATCCAGTCAGTTAAGAAGTTTATTGGTTGTCTATACTTAGTTGATTATAGCCAGTACATTTTATAATCAATATAGCTAGCTGGTCGTAGCCAATAGAAGAAAAAAAAATATTTTCACTGCAGTCTACTAAGTATGAGTATTGTAGTTAACCATGGAGAACAAAAGAAGATGTGGACTCTGTCCTCAAAGAGCTACCATAGAGTGGGGGATACAGAGAAGCAGATATAGTACCTGCTGGTGGTATAATAGAGTTAGACTCTATTTTAAGAGCAGCTAACTGATAATGAAATGAGTCAAGGAGGTTTCTCATTTAATCTTAAAGGGCAAGTAGGACACATATAAAAAAATCAGAGTGAGAAGATTATATGCAAGGGCTCATTAGTAAAGGAAGTGAGCTATTTTGTAAGGCCTGAACAAGAGAAGTAAGAGAGGTATACAAGAGCTAAGTTGCACTCAGAACTTGAAACTGTATCAGGTAGATGGTGGAAATTCAGTAAAGGTGTTTGTGCAGGAGAGTGGTATGTATCATTTATATAATACCTAAGTTTCCTTTTTTTCCACTTTAGGAAATATTTATTGGGCATCCGCTGCATGCTGGCGATTGTGCTATCTGCTTGCTTTCTCATTTCTTGTATCCCCCATGGTCATTTTTAGATGAAACTTGTTATGAAAGGTTTGAAGGTCAACCAGAGATGTTACTATATAGTTTATGGATTGTTGGGACCTTCACATTTAGCAACAATCTGGCAACATAATTAGGGAAGTTCTTAGGGAAGATGGCTCCTGAAGGCATATGTTGGAAGGATGTCGGAACACCAGAAAGTGTTGGGATGTTATTGTGTTGTTGGTTGATTCTAGGTAAATAACAAGATTCTAAAATCAGATGGTGATGGGGTAAATAGGATGCAGAGGCAGATGAGAACAGTAGTGTAGTAGGAGTTGGTAAATACTTTAATGAGGGATCAAGGCAGAGGAAAAAATGTCATAGATGAGTCTGAGGGTTGAGTTTGGGTGACAATGTGAATGATACTGCCATTCATCCCAGAGGATGAAAAAGTCAAGAGGAAATGACTGAGTTCAATTTTGTATATGTTTTACATGAGGTATCAGTAAAATACCTACTTAGAGATGTGCGTTTAAAGAAATTACTAGGATTATGGATAGAAATTTGAGAATCATTAATACAACAGCAATGTATTTATGGAAAGAGGCAGAATCACTGAGACAGTGGGGTGAAGATATGAAGCGAAGGTTAAAGTAAAGGTCTCTGGAAGAAAAGAGCTATTACACAGTTAAGTGGAGAACCAAGACAGGGCAAGTTCATGGCAAAAGATTTTTCAATAAGGTGTGCACAATTTCCGAAGCTCCAGAAAATTTAAAGAAGATGATAGGAAAAAAAAATCTGCTATTAAAAAGTAAAACTATAAACAAGAAGTTTTTGATGTAGCACCATGGTTGAAATTTAGAAAAGTCTAATAATTGGCAACTTTTGACTTAACTAAAATACATTCTTCCAGAGAAAACCTTCTGTTCTTATTTATTTGATGAAATAATTGGAGGATTTTAACCAGATGGTGGAATTTCCAAAAGATTATGACTAAAATAAATTCACTGAGAAATCAGATCTCCTTTTTTGTCCCCTCTTCTTGTATCATTCAGAAAACTGGAAAATGAGAATGGAATATTAGTGTGATTTTATTCCAAAAAAATGTAATGTGAAAGTGAGACTGTATTTATCCATTTTTGTTTAAATCATCTGTGGAGATTATATATATATATATATATATATATATATAAAATCTCCCATCCTATCCTAGTGACAGGCAATGTTTTAGGGATTTAGTAGAGATAATGCTGATTTTCTTACTGCTCTTAAACAATATAGCTAATTGGGAACTTGGACAAGAAGAGTCCATTGTAATGGAGTTTTAGGATACCAAAGCTTAGATGGATAAGGGAGGCCAAAGGTGGAGCTCCCAACCCCAGTTTAGTAGCTCAGGGAAGGGTTCTAAGGAAAAGTGACATTAAAAATGAGGATTAAAGAATGACAGGAGCCTAGCTGGTCCATAGGAGTATGGTTGGGGAGTTGCTGTTTCAGGCAGAAGACTGCCTATGTGATACCACAGCAGCAAGAGAAAGACTAGCATTTGTTATCTGTCTACCTCATCCCCATCAATGAAGACACTTCAGCTGGCATCCAACAGACGTGTATTATGTACATTGCCGGTGCCTGGTCTAGGAATGAGATGAAGCCCTACATGATGGTGGCAGGACACATACAAAAAATATATCATGTAAATATAATAGAGTAAGTAAGAACTGCCAGAGTTCCAGCCGAACTTGGGGGTCCGA
The DNA here is from genome assembly GCA_004024625.1 of Mellivora capensis. Lineage (NCBI taxonomy): Eukaryota > Metazoa > Chordata > Mammalia > Carnivora > Mustelidae > Mellivora > Mellivora capensis. The sequence goes on along the minus strand of PISX010000829.1, from coordinate 186,891 downwards.
GAGACATCTAGAAGGAGATGATATTTAATTTGAGTCTTGAGGGCGGGAAATATTTAGAAAAGGCAAAATCGTTGCAAATAAAGAAAGAACAGGGGAAAGATAACAGTATAAATTTAATCCATACAAAAGCATGAAAGAGCGACAGAAAGATGAAAATTGTATGGTATAATTTTTAGTATTTGTTACTAGTTTTCAAGACTACAGAAAAATGTCTTTAGTGACTTTGTACCCAATTGGCTTGGTAGAATGTGTTAGATATTATTGAGAAAGGCATTTTAGTCCTTTGGTGGTAGATTTTTGGTTCATTTTCAAATTCTGAATGAGTCGAGAATATTGTAGAATATAGTCTACCTTTTAGTGCTTTTCTTTAGCTTGTTCAGTTTCCCTCTTTGTTTTATTTATGTACTTCCTCCTCCTATATTTGAAATAGGAGTCAGGGAAAAGAGGTAAAACTTTGGTAACAACGAGAAGAGCCCATTTCAAAACATAAAAAGAAAGCAAATGACTGTGTATGTTTGGGGGGGATGTGTTCTAGAAATGAATTAAGGATTTCCAGAAATATATTCCAGTCACTCTGGGGAAAAGAGCAAAACACAAAACTAGGAAAGTCCTTGAATGGGAAGAGTATCAGAACCATAGGAAATGAAAAACAAATATCCTGTTAGAAAAAATAAAACAAAAGTGCTAAATAATCTATAGACATTGGACTTTTTAAAGGGATAATAACATAAAGCTACCAGTCCTGTCTTTGTGTGGCACAGTCCATTATTACAGGCAGCTGTGAGCTAGCTATGTTGTGCCACTTGCAGCAGTTGGCAAGTTAAGAAATTAGAAAGGAATGTAGCTTTTTGTTCAATATGCCAGGGGGAAATGAGGAGAAAAAACAGGACTGATACCAGAGCTGTGGGCGGGGCTGCTAGCTTGCATTCAGGTGAAAGCTCTTTAGAAAAATTCTTCCAATTTATTTTCTAGTAAAATGAAATTTTGGTGATTGAAGAGCTGTTTTTATCAACAGAAACCATGCTTTCTCATTTCTGGCCAAGGTAATTGGGAAGTCTTGATCCCTACCCCCAACTTCCCACAGCTCAGAAACAAATCTGTCTCTTGTAAACACAGTCGAGGCTCATTGCTTCTGTATTCTCTCATAAGTGGTTTTTGTGTGGAGAAGTGGGGAACCTCCCTTAGGGAAAGGCGACATTTCTTGTGAAATAGCCCTGTAGGTGCGGCAGATTCTGCCCCCAGGAATTTGTAGTGCTTCAACCTTCTACTTGGTTAGATAGACTTGGGGGCAGAATGTGAGTTGGAGCATCTAGCAACTCCACCATTATTCAGAAGCAATTGTCACTACTTGCTTCTGAATAATGGTGGAGTTGCTAGACTCAGGGAACTTCCCTGAGCCTATAGAGAGGATTTTCGTCTGGGTGGTAAGGAAAAATGTACCACACAGACTGCACTAAAAGATAAGCTGCCAGAAGTTACCCAACGTAAGTTAATTTCATAGTAATCATCTTATATTTATGAAAAGTAGAAATGAATAAAAGCATTTTGTGAAATTCTAAATGTCTTTGATCTAACTAATTTGGCTTTCAGGTTGGCCTACTTTTTCCTCTTTTAAAGAAGATATTCTTGGAAACATGGCTTGCAAAGGTGCTTCATAAAATGTGTGCACTATTACTAGCTTAATATATTAATGTATCATCTGTTTAAGGTTTAATGAGAAATAATTCAGTCATCACATGGTTGTCAACTGCAGTGGTAAAGATTTAAACTTGTATAGTGCTTTACAGTTTACTGAAGACATTTGAATGTTTTATTTAAGTCTCAAAATAACCCTGTGAGGTAGGTATTCATGCCATTTATGGGTGAGTAAAGTGAGGCTCAGAGATACAGTCTGGCCACAATCATAAAGTTGATACTAAGAATAGCTGTAATAATGATTGGGGGGGGGTGCCTACTAGTTGCTGCTCAAGGGCATTGCACACAGTAATTGACGGACTCTTCACAAGGAGGGTGTTTCTCATTTTTATGGCTAAGGAAGGTTCGACATGAGTTGACATAGCCTGGCCACACAAGAGCAAAGCCAGAGAGGAAAGATTTGACCCCGGGCAGTCTGGCTCTAACCCTACATGTTAAACCATGACTTATACGAACCATGATTTGTTGGTCAGAGCAGGGCATTTTTTTTTCCCCTAGGACAATTGATAAACCATTAAGAACTCAAGGACAAGTAATATTAGACAGAACTGGCCTAGACGATCCTTAGAATGAGGAGTCATTACGCACATATGCAGACAGAGATCATGGAAATGTATTAGTGTCATGGAGCAATAAGATCAGTAGTTTGTCATGAGAATTCAGATGAGAGGTAAAGGTAAAGGGAGAGGTTTCCCGGAGTCCAGCATTATCATCCACCATTTTATAAAAAAGGAAAATGAGGCTTGAAGCAATTAAGTAATTTTCACTTGTCTGACAACACATAGCCAAAAAGATTGAAAACCTTAATTTAAACATAGAAACAGGAAAGATCATTCAACCCGCTTTGGGTTTTCTATGGTAAATTAATTTGATTTAAAAAATATATACCTAAATAATCATAGCAAATATATATACATGTACATATATACATATATAAAATATGAAGTTATGCAAGGAATGACATTCATCATTAAATTACGAGACAGATTTTGACCTCCTAGTTAAAATAATGAGTTTGAGAATGCTAATACATTCTGCTAATACAAAAAGCCTGGCTGAATTTGAAGAGGGACCTCTACAAACACTGGAGCTCACTTTCCCAAATAATTATATGGAGCCGGGTCCCCCTTGGTGATAACATATTAAATAAAATTAGTAAAACTTTACTTAATATAATTAAAATTCTGAAGGTTAGATTTAACCTATCTAATTAAATCTAATATACTGGGAAAACATAGCTTACTTTATAAGTAGTCAGAGCATTTGCAGATATATTGATTCTGAAGTTATTTATTTTTCTATTAGTTTAATATTTAAAGTCTATTTCAAAAAATGTATTTTGAGCTTAACTTCAAGCTTGAGTCAGATAGGTGAAGCATAGTATAAACTTTAATTTTATACATATATAAAGCTGATCTATACCCCAAAACATTTTTTTTTCTATTTCAAGCAAGTTCTTTCAGTTCATATAATTTGGTTGGTTTCAATTTGTAGAATACATCTTAGCTCCCCATTTCACTTTTCATATCTGAGTCATCTTTTTTTTTCCTTATTCTCCCATGATATTAGAATAAGAATCATTATTACACTTGTAAAGAAAAGAACTTTTGAAAAAGAAGTATATTTTCTATAAACAGTATTTGGTCACATCATTGCTGGTTTGAAGAAAGAAGAAAATGCTGGATTGAGATTGAGAGTTGAAAGTTCTAGGAGGGTGCCTGGGTGGCTGAGTTGGTTAAGATATTGCCTTCACTTCAGGTCATGATCCTAGAGTCCTAGAGATGAGTCCTACCTCAGCCTCCCTGTTCAGCAGGGAGTCTGCTTCTCCTTCTGACCCTCCTCCCCTCTCATGCTCTCTCTCTCAAATAAATGAATTAATTAAATATAAAAAAAAGAAAGTTCTGGAGAGAAGGGATCCCAATGTTTTGACTGCCTGATTTAGTGGACATACATGGTCTCAAAAGCCACCTATTCCACCCACTTCCACTTTTCCCATCCAAGTACTAACCAGGCCTGACCCTGCTACCCACTTCCATTTTTCAATAGGAAAAGAACTCAGTGATAAAACAGCAGAGATTAAAAAAAAAAATCCAGGGAATTTATATGTACATTTGCTTTAGCAATAGTTTCTAAATATGTCTTATGTAGTATAAAAATTATAGACTAATTAAGACCATATAATAGGGGAAATGGAACTAATCAGAGAGGTCAGAAAAGGCTTCAATTAGAAAGTAAAAAGTGAGTTGTTATTTGAAGGAAGAGAGGAGTTAACTTTGGACTTGCGAAAGTGACAGAAGGTTCTAAGCAGATGGAACAGAATGATCAAGGGTTTGATGACAGAATAGACCAAAGTAAATAAATTCAAGAAACTGAAAGCCCATCAGGGTGTAGCTTCAAAGGGCATGGAGAGATGGATTCAGGCAAGATTCTGCTGAGTCTTATGAGACTTTGTGGCCTTTCTACTAAGAGCAACGAGAGTCCACTGAAATGTTTTTAAACTGGAAATGATACAATCAATTGTCTATTGCAAGATGAAAATTTCAGAGACTGGACTAGAGGCAGTTAAGTTCAAAGATGAGAGAAAGTCAGGGGACAAAGGTAGCATGAGACATGGAAAGAGGCAGAAGTGGTGTCTGCAGGGATAGGAAGAAGCAAATGGACTATAGATAGAGTTTGGAAGTAATGGGAGTTGGTGACGCTTTGGATATGAGAGAGGGAAAGAGTCAAAGTAAATCGTCAGTGATAACACCTAGTTTTATAGCAAATGGATCATGGTACAATGGTGGAAGACTTATTTTGGAGGCATATCCTTAGTTTTGTTTTAACCACAGTAAATTTAAAGTAGTTTTGTGACATAGACATGAAGATATGGAGTTGGAATTAGATAAACCTCTAGAGTTCAGAGGGAGCATTCTGGAATGAAGATATGAATCTGCAGATAATTTGCATCTAGGTGATAACTGATACCCTGAGCTAGAATGAGACCATGTAGGAAGAAGAGGGGATAAAGAGAAGTCCTTGGCCTGATCTTCAGGGATTCTCCCATTTAATAGTAAGGTAGTAGGTAATAAATTCTGTTAAAGAAATAAGGTTAATGTGGTGAGAGATGTTAAGTGGAAAACCAGGAGAATTGGGTACAGAGAAATGGCTGAGAATGTTTATTGGAGGGTCTCATTAACATTTTCAGATTCTGCTAAGAGATCACATAAGACAAAGGTCAAAACTCTTCTTTGGTACAGTCCTACCAAAGTCACTTAGGACGCTGGCGTGGGCAGTGAGGTGGGCTAATGAGGCAGGAGCTAGAATATTATTGGCTGGAAAGTCAGAGGAAGATGAGGTAATGGAGAACAGCAAGAAACACAGGTCTCCCCAGAATTCGGGTAGTAAGGAGTAGGATAGAGCAAGAAAGATCACGAGTGGGATGTGGTTTGTTCGTTTTTAAATGTCAGGTATTTATATAGGGTTGGAAACTAATAGAATTCAAAGGGGAGGGAGAAGTTGAAATATATGGGTGGGGGTAATGATGCAAATTCCTAAGAGAGCAGATGATGGGAACCAATTCAAGAAAGTGATTGGCCTTCATGAATAGAGCCAGCCCCTCAACTGTACCCAAAGGACAAATTATGGTTACGTATAGATGCAAATAAACTTATAGTTTGGTAGGTGGAAGATGAGAGAGTTCTAGTCTGAATGTTTTTATTTTCTCTTTACATGGACATAAAGCTGTCCTCCAGTGAGGAGGTAAAGATGTCTAAGGTTTATGACCAGGGGAGAGAGTTTGGAAAATTTGTTTTATAAAATGGAAGGATGAGTAACTGAAGAAATTATGGTGGGATGGCCAGGCAGCATTGAAGGCCTGAAGTTGCTGAATATGAATTTACAAAATAATTGTCCCCTCCACATAATTTCTCAAGCCCTATGCATCTCCTTGGCTTCAGGCACAGAGAAGGGCAATTACAGATTTTAGGTAATGTAGAGTGGGAGATGTGGGCTCTAGCAGAGAAGAATCAAAGATCTAAGAGCCTTGGGTGATGCATGGTGCTCTTTGGAGCTTGAAATTACCAAGGATGATGGCAGAGTTTGGGAGAAAAGGAAGACCACTGACCCTGGGGGGAGAAAGAGGGAAGAGGAGAGAAAGAAAGAGAGAGAAAAAAAGAAGGAAGGAAGGAAGGAAAGAAAAAGGGGGTTTCTGAAGAGGTTCGTAGATGACAAAAATCAGTGAGAGAAGATCATGATAATATAATAATAATATAGCTGAAATGTATGAACTTCAAAAAAAGAAGCACTTGTTTATTGGCTTGCTTTATGTTTTTAGGTTAAGGGGGGAGGGAAAAATACCTGAAAGGAGCAACAGTGAGCCAGGAGGGAAACCCCAGGCCTTCCAGCTGAGGTTCGCTGGGTGGGGGAGGGGCATGAATACACAGACCCACATGAAAAGCCTGTGAGGGAAGCAGGGTTGTCAGGGGAAAACCAAGTTTCAGAAGAGGCAACAATTTGGGTTTTTGAAAAGCCATGGTTGCACAGAACATGGCTGAAATGTGTGGATGTAGTTCCAGGCCAGACTGTCTTATAATATGGGGTTCCAGATTCCTTATGCCACATTTCTTTCAATGCGAGAGCTGCTTTGAAGTGGCTTTACCTTGACTGCTCTAGATGAATGCTTTGGACATCAGAAGACAGAAAAGCCATGCATATCCAGCCACACTGTTAATTACTTGATATGGGAGAGGCTGTTCAATTCTTATCCCAGCCACAAATTAAATGAACAGTTGGAGAGTACAGAAGAAAAGAATGGATTTTTTTTTTTCCTGTTCAAGAATAGCAACTCAAGTATGAAAGCAGAAGAAAAATTAATAGAATTCATCATCTTAACCTTGATTTCCAAGATTCAGAAAGAGGATAATGGGAGCTCTTGATAATGTGTAGTATCATTACTTTAGGTGGAGAGAAGCAGCCCTCAGTGCAATGGGTAGTGAAAAGCAGGTGATTCTCTGATGAGTGTGTTTATCAAGTACATCTGCACTGTTATTTTGTGTGCTCAGTTGCAGCCCCTGTCATTCTTCTCCAGGCTCATTTAACATGATGGACTTGTTTGACAAATCCTTCAGGTGGTAGGAGGACAGGAAGAGGAGGAAACTTACTCTGGATTATGAAGTACAAGATACTGGCCTCTCTCACACACACACCCCAACTCTTCCTTCTCACCCTCCTTGATCCTCATGATTATTGGTGGGAAAGAAAATGATTGGGTCGGTGATGTGATTCTGGGAGTCTGATGATTAGTTGCTCAGATGGCATCATGGAGAGAATGTTCTAGTATAGTTGTCTGGTTTGACCTGAATTCTTGATTAGGGAGAAAAAAAGGTTTGACAAGTCCCTGAACTTGCATCTCAGGGAATGTCACTGAGTCCTCCTTGAATAACGTAGTTCAGATGCATTCTCCCACGATGATGGTCAGTACTAACAGTAGTGGCTTGCATCCATTTGGTGTGACTTGCTTTCATTTTTCATAGCATACAACTGAGATTAAGGGATGTTAAATGATCCGCCCAAGATCATACAGCAAATAAGTGACAGAGCTTCAAATTGTGGGCCAGATGTATCTCCAGATGCCACATTCTTCACCAAAACACTCTAAAATAACACTGTTCAATATCATGAAAGCAATGTGTGAAACCTTAGATTTTCTAGCGACTATAGCAAAAAGGACAAAGAAATAGGTAAAGTTAATTTTAACAGCATATTTTTTACATAATATATCTATAATAGTATCATTTAACATATGGTCACTATTAAAAATTTATTGCTGAGATACCTTACTTTTCATACATAGTTTTAAAAATCCAATGTCTTTAACACTGTGAACACATTTCAGTTCAGAGGAGCCACATGTCTGGCTACTGGCTACCATATTGGACAGTGCAGTTCTAGACTCCACTTATGGAAACTGAGTCCTTTATCACAGGGCTTTACTGAGTTTATTGCAGGTTTTGTTTTGATATAAGTAGAAAGAGGCCTTCCGATATGTGCTATTTGTCTCTGTGATATAATTCAATGCAAGGTTGGTGGTGCCCATCCTGTGGTCTCTTCTCTTTCCTTCCTTCTCTTCTAAAAGTGTGTGTGCATGTATGTGTATATGTTCATTTTTACAAGTCTCCACAAAATAATGGAGCTGTAAAAGTATTTTATAATACAGAGTAATGAAACGAAAAAAGAGCCAGACTATTGCCAATGCCAAGGTTAAGATATATATATATATATATATATATATAAAATTTGTATCCCCTTACTATGTGTTTTAATTTGGGTCATAATTTAATCTCTCTGGATTTACCTTTTTGTTTACTGTCCTTATACAGTTTTTCAGAGAGCAAAATGATATTGTACATTTAATATAATATATTAATATAGTATAATATAGTATACATTTAATATAATTCCTGAGAGGAAGTGATTGATGTGTTGGCTATTATACACCTATATTTAGAGTTCTTATATAGTTACTACCAAAGATCAGGCAGAGTCACAAACCATGAATACAAGAGCAGGATATGCAGTTTGTGGAAATTGCAAAAACATTTTTCAAATAGCCCATATCTACTTGTGAATAGGCACCCTTATCCTTACTAAAATTTTGGTTGACTATTCTTAATGAGAGTACTCAATTACTTTTGCTCTTCTTATACATTTATTTTTTGAGATCTATTTTGAAGGCCCTCAGATAGTGGTTGTCTCCAAATTTCTGCAGTATTTATCTTAAGGTTTGCAACTTGATGGGTAGAAAACAATTATATTATTATATAACTTATGAAATTATGGGTAATTTTATGTATTTAATTTCTTATCCAAATAAAAAGTATTTTAGGAGTATATAAATGAAATCATTGTTGTCATCATCTGGACATTTGTATGAGCTAAGAGTAATTTTTATTATACAGTTTCTTTTAAAACCCTTATAAATTGATGTCATAGAAAATACTTGGTTTGGCAGCTTGTAATGTTGGATTTCAGTGTGCTAAACTTGTATGTGCCCAGCACCAGGGTCTTAACAAACTGTTTCTGCTCTGTTTACGATACCTAATAAAGAGCAGTCAACCATGGTGGTATTAACCATACAAAATCTTTGAGGTCACACATAATGGTCTACCCATGTTATTTTTAAAATTGAACAAACGGTTGGTTATTCCTCATTAATGGACAAGTCACTCCGTATCCTTAATTTGCCTTCATTCTCAATCACTGGTCTGTGGAAGATTTAAGGATATATCCATTTTCTTTTTCCTTTGATCTGACCTTAGTTTTGTCTGTCCATTCTTGTGCAGAGGTTACTACATAATAATTGTGCCTTTGAAGAAATCTCGTGGGAAATTTATCAAGCCATGGGAGAGTCCAGACGAGATGGAGTTAGATGAGGTAACTAAGGATTGGTTGGCTGTGTCTTTCATTAGTTACTTAATTTATTAAACATACTCTTCCTCTGTATGGGAGGAAGTCTAATCCAGGTGCTGACTTACGGCTGGCTGGTCAGCTGTTGGATGGTTCAGTGCTGTGGGGCTGGTAACCTCTAGGGATCCCAACAAAGAACTTTTTGCTTTAATTGAAAGACATTTCGCTGCAGTAAAGCTTATAACCTGTCTAATCGTTGTTGGCTTTAATATTTTGCCCCTTGCCTCTTGTAAAACATGATGCAAGGTGTGGAAGTTGAAGTGAATTGTGAACAAAGACTTAATCATCATTGTTATGAACTCCAAGGTCTGCTTCATTAGTGTAGTTTTAGCTGAAGCTGTTACAAATGCTAAATCGCGATTTGCACCAGAATTCAACATCTGACCTGCTATGTGTTCTTGACCAGTTTCTCACAGAATTACACTGATTAGCATGTTTGCTGTATTCTATATTTTGTGGCATTTCAGAATCAAAAATGCATTTAACTGCAGGGACAAAAAACAAAAAACAAAAAAACAAAAAAAAAAACAAACACACTTTCCCAATTCTGAGCCAAGAAGGAAATAGAGAACAAAAACCAGAGCAAACACTAAATAGTATGATTTTAATTTCTGAAATCGTACAATAGTAGGTGCATTTTAATTAATACTCTTTTTGCAAAAAAACAAAAATAAAAACATTGGTTTGGGTTTTGGTTTTTTTTGGTAAATTAATACATAGTATGAAGAATAAGCCCTATGTATTATATATTTTATTTAGATGGGAAAATTGATCAGAAATGTTAAGCCATATTCCCAAAGATCCAAGCAAGTTAATGGCTGTGGTTCAGTCAAATACAGGAAAAACTTTGCTATTTTAACATGATGCTGGTTTGAATCACTTCAGAAAGCAAATTAAAAGGTACCCATTTGGGGACATATGAGATTTTAATTTGTTGAGTTTATTTATAACCTAGGCTACATCTTATAGCCCAACCTGTTGTATCCAGGTATTTTCTCCGCCTTAAATTCGTGCAAACACAGCAAGAAAAAGTAGAAATTCCTTAGCTGCTGTACGGGGAAGAGATGTTTATTTCATACATGTCTGCACTAAGGAGACTGTGATCTGACACATAAGGGCTGTTAGCTTCTTTTGGCAGACATATACCCTCTCTAGACATATGGTTCATCTTCACCCACTTCATTTATCTGAGTTAAACCTGATCAAGTTCAGAAGGGGAGATGAGTTCAAGGTTACAATTATGCCTTTATTTCAGTATTTTATGATTACATAAGCATTGGAGGGGTGTAATTTGGGATATAATTTCAATAATGTCAATTAATTTATGTTATTTTTTTCTATTAATAAAGCAGGAACAAAATCATTTGAACAAAATGAACAAAATCATTCCTATGTTAGAGGAATAGTAATCTCCCATCTGAATGCGAAATGTCAACTGATTTTTGTAAAATTTTTTTTAAAGATTTTATCTATCTAATTGAGGGAGAGAGAATGAGTGAGAGAGAGAGAGAGAGAGAGAGAGAGAAGGAGTAGGAGGAAGGGCAGAGGGAGAAACAGACTCCCCACTGAGCAGGAAGCCCAAAGTGGGCCTTGATCCTGGGACTCCAGGATCATGACCTGAGCTGAAGGCAGCCATTTAACCAACTGAGCTACCCAGGTACCCCCCTTTTTTTAAAATTTAAATTCAATTAGCCAAAGTATAATACATCATTAGTTTTTGATAGTCAGTGATTTATTAGTTGAGTATATCCCCCAGTGCTCATCGTATCATGTTCCCTCTTTATAGGTGCCCCTTTTGTAAACATTTTGAAGCAAGGCATGCTTTTACTTGCAACTGACTAATCAGTTAATTTTGAGATTGTTATTATTTTACTTACTATTTTAATCAGCTCTTGAATAAATTACTGAATTTAAATGCAAAGGTAACTTGTAGAATCTATGAATCTTTCCTCCTGTTAAAAACAAGAAACAGGGCGCCTGGGTGGCTCAGTGGGTTAAGCCTCTGCCTTTGGCTCAGGTCATGATCTCAATGTCCTGGGATTCAGTCCCCCTTCTGGCTCTCTGCTCAGCAGGGAGCCTGCTTCCCTCTCTCTCTCTCTCTCTCTCTGCCTCCCTCTCTGCATATTTGTGGTCTCTGTCTGTCAAATAAATAAATAAAATCTTAAAAAAAAAAACCCAAGAAACAAAAAGCAAAAAACAAGTTACCAAAGAATTAAGATCCAATCCAAAAATGATGTCAAATACTTTTAAATAATAACCTTTTCCTAGAAGTAGAACCATTTGCTAGCAATAGGAAGCTGATTCTTTTTTATTGCCAGGTTTTAACCTCCAAAATGCATAGCAATGCTAATGGATTAAAGTATAGAGCTATATGACATTGAACTTTCCTGCAATTAAATTCTATGGGTCTGTGCTGCTGATTCCCATAACAAAGGGTCATTTTAATCATCCCACAAGTTGTGGTGCATTAATCTGTATAATAGTTTGATAAAGAACATTTATTAATTCAAAATTTTGGGGTCAGGATGGGTTGTTTCCCACTTTTCTTACCGATATAATTGAGACCACATTGTAGAATTAATGGTGGAAGAAATAAGATATGCATTGACTGGAAAATGAAAATTATTTCTGATAAAAAACTAAAGCCCTTGATATATCTTTTGGAATTGCCTCCAATACATTTTGTAGCTATTGTGTAGGGGAACAAATGAAACTAGGCTATGGCCTCACTTTATGCTTACTCATCCAGTTTCTGATCCCTACAGACATTTTTTCCCCCTATCATGGCTAATAAAAGCATTGTTGTAATTTTATCTATAGCTTGGTACTGCCAGCTTTGACAAAGCAGTGTTCCTTTCTTAAATGAATTTGACCAAGTGATTTTTTTAGAAAGGCCTATAATTCAAATCATTGAAACTATATCATCGAATATAATGGTGGCCTAAGGGGATTTCCACATGTAAGCTTCACATCTAGGCCCATAAAAAATGGAAAGAGGCTTCCTAAACAGAGTCACTCTCAATATTATCTTCTGAGCTCATTCATCCTTTGTCTGGAGATAATCTCCACACAATAAATTAATGCACTGGAACTTCTGTTGTCAAGGTCAGACTGGGCAGAGCAGATGTTCATAGTCAAACTGAATTTTGGACAGAATGACTCATAAAATATTAGTTATATTTAATTCAGGACAGGTCTTATAATATATCATAAGCTTTTCGTTGCATTTACTTCGAAGGCTTGCTGCTAAATAATGTGGTCATTTGTATTTGTAACTTCAGCATACTGGGTAACTTTGGTGTCATCTGAGCACACTTGACCAATCTCAAATATAGCACAGGAAGCATCCTGCAGAAATTAGAGCAACCCATAGGGGCAGAGCTGATATTCCAGGTTTGACCTTAAGGAATGGCTGCATTACACCTAAGGAGCACCAAAAAACCCAAATATTTTATTCTAAGGTACTTCCTCTAAGTCTTCTAAAGAAACCTTAGCCAAAAGGTACTTGTGGGGATGACAGTGATATGGATGAATTATGACAGTTGCATACATGTGAAATATGGATAAAATAAAGGTAGGGTTTGATCAGTGAAATGGAAGAGGGGAACATAGTAACATAAACAACTGATGGTAAATGTTTCTGATTAACCAACTTCGAAAAGCTGTTCAGCTCATCTGTAGTACATTTATCCTTAAAGTAATGGCTCATTGTTTACTACGTATCAATAATAATCTTCATAATGACTTTTCCAATATACTGTTAAATATCTTGTATTAGAATTTTTAAAAAATAACATGTTATAGTTCATGTAATTTTCATGGCATCAATAAACTCAAAGTTAAAGAAAATATTAGAGCATTATAAATTGAATTCAAAACAATGTGGGCACAGATGACCTATATAACCCAAAGAGTGTTCACATGTTTGATTTGCATTTGACCAGCTGAATACATTTATAACCCTGTATAGTATGCCATCAGGTTCCCAACATAAGGATTTGACGTTTGCTGTATATAGACTCTGCAGCCATTATCACGGAAGCCTGGCCTTGGGAGCTAAGCAGATATCACTCCTTTGGTTTTTGATCTGGGATTCCACTCATATAACAAGAGTAGCAAATAATTTCACCATAATGTTCCCATTAGTACCTTAACTTTATTTATTGAGTTAAAGACAATTTTCATTCCAAAAAAAAAAAAAAATGGCATCACAGACTGTTGTAAACTTTTTCCCTGGTTACGCCTTGTGAAATACCAATATATATATATAAGGGAAGAAGACAAAGCTAACTTCAACATTACTTTGAAACCATTTATCATTAAATACCACTAATATAACTTTCTAATGAAAAAGGTGAAGGCCAAACAGGAATATTGAAATATAAGTTCTACCTTTTTCTTTTAAAGATACATGAAGGATTTTTGTGTATATGTCTATGTTTGTTTTCTTCAGGGTAATATTAAACTTAATGTTTATCTACCCTGCCTCTTTCACCTGGGAAGAAAATTCAACATCTCCAAAGAACTATCAGCTCCAGAAAAGTTAATGTGACTATAAATGGGAGGAATAAACAAAAAGGTTATTTAAGGAACTAAGAAACCAAGTCAAGCCACAAATTATTAAATGAGTGACAAAGTCTATTTAAAATAAGTTTCAATTAAAACTTGGTCATTGGATTCTATTTCCGGTGATTTGAGGGAATTTGTATTGTATAAATGATCTCATTACTAAAAACCACCTAACCTCTCCCAAAATTGATCATAACTAATGGCTTTAAATGAGGTTACTATTTGTTTGAGAAGTAACAGTAATAAAGCCTGCATGGCAGGCTTTTATGAATCAAGCTGACTTTTTACGTAGGTTATAATGCACTCTTGCCCTTTGAGAAGATTTCATTAGGGTAGACAATGATATGAACTACCATTGAAGGAAGGGTTTAATTGTCCTGTGTTTTAGCCTGGGCCTTGCAAGAGCAGTCTAACACCTTACTTTAACAGCAAGACAAGCATTTGAAATATAGAACTGAGATTTAGTGATGCTGACATGGTACATGAAATGTGGACAAATTGTATTTGAGCTGTTCCCAGGCCTGAATTAATTTCTCTCATTAAATAGTCATTAAGTTGGGTTATTGTTGTTTACATTTCTTTTTCTGTTTCCCACTTTTTTCCCTTAAGCTGCTTAAAGAGATATCTAGGAAACGCAGAAGCATCCGATATGGGAGAGAAGTTGAATTAAAGCCATATATTGCTGCTCACTTTGATGTTCTTCCTACTGAGTTCACCCTGGGGGATGACAAACATTATGGTGGTTTTACAAACAAGCAACTCCAAAGTGGTCAAGAATATGTCTTCTTTGTGTTAGCAGTGATGGAACATGCAGAGTCTGTAAGTTAATTGTGCTGCCACCTCTTTCCTTTGGTATTCTTCCTTATTTCACCAGAATATGGCTATTTAGGGAGAATATGTAGATATATTCACCCTAATTATTTCTCATGAACTCCTAGTTATTTCTCATGAGCTATCATTACTTAAATGGAGCAACAGGCTGCCTACTCTTTAAACACTGCTGAGTACGCTTGAGATTTCATAATAAACAAGGCCAAGTCTCTAATGACATGGAATTTAGGTGGACTTTATGGCTTATGAAGTGTCAAATTGTTAGGATATTGTTCTTGAAACCATCAATGTGACCCATACGGAAAAGAGGGTGACACCCATCACTGCTCAAAATCTCCTTTGTCGTCCTTTAAAAATGTTCTCAGAGAAGTTCATTTGATTGCAGTAGGAACTATCAAGTTCTGCAATTAAACATAGTGTATTTCCAGGTATTCAAAAATACTGATTGAGGGTGATTGTGTTTTATTCTCCTGCAGCTGCCAGCGAGCCCACATTTTCTACCCAGATTCATAGGAAGGTCTATCTAGGAAAAAGGCAAGCACAGTCAGCTTCCTTAATTATAGCAATTTACCAATGACTTTATCAGTGAAAAGCCAAGAATGTTAGAAAATAATTCAATACAACAGAGAATTCCTAAGATACTCTGAATAATGAGTTGTCTCCTTTTATGTAATTCATCTTGCTCTTATGTTGTTTTATGCTTCAGTTGCTGTGACTGTTGGAGAGAGGGGGAGAAAGAGAGAGGGAGGAAGAGAAATTGTAGCTGGGAAGGGGGGGTGGATGTTGAAGTGGCAGTTCACATTAACATTTAATATACATATTCTAACTGTATCTTTCTAATAGGGGCCTAAAACTGACAGGCGTGGCAGCTCAATTGGGCCAGTCACTTCCCGTATAGAGGAAGCCTGAGATGTATCAAAGACTTCTTCACCTCAGGTGTTCGCATATACAGTGGGGCTTCTCTTCAAATGACTAAAGGAATTCCCCCGTGGAAAATCAAAACACAAAGGCAGCCTTTATGCCTGGTTTACCTTTGTGCACAGAATGTCATTTGAAAACAAAGTGACAGGCTCCCTGGAATTGTAATGCACGGATATGCTTTCTCTTTTTAGTTGAAGGTTTTAAGTCAGAACATCAAGGGAATAGAATGTTAGAAATCATCTTTTTCTTTCTTGTTTTTAATGACTTTTAGATATTTGAACTAATTTTCTTTGCATAGCTCTAAGACGTTTCAGAAAGCACATTCAGACCATTGAGGCAGATCAGAGAATTCAGCAAAGAAGAGAAGCCTCAGCAGACCGTGCTGATGGCACCACTGTCAGAGACTCTGGTTTGAATTCTCCCAGATGTTCCTGGTGTTTAGTTACATAACCAGTGATGAAGAGTCTACCCCATCCCTTAGTATGTCATTTCACTGTCTCATTAATTATGCAATTTGGACTTTTTCCAAATAAATTATCTGAATTGTTCCTTTCCTACATCAACTTTGTCAGCAGTGCTCTTTATGTGCTGTTTTCAAGCCAGCATCTGTTTACAGAGAAAACTTGTATCCAACTAGTATAATGTTGGTAGTGATACCATCAAAGTTTTATGAAGAATTGTTGTTAAGCACCTAACCACTCCCAGGCGAGGCTGAGAATTTTCATACAGAAAATATCCACCCCCTCAAGATGTGAGCTTTCCCTAGTATATTACTGCCTCATATTAAGAGTATCGGAGGACTGGTTTAGAAAGACCAAAGGCTATCACCCCCATGCATTGAACATGATTAATTTTCCATGAGGCTAGTATCATTTTATGGGTTTGTTTTGTATTCTCTTCATTTTCACGTGTCTCTATTTCCTGATTTGGGTTGAAAATCTGTGTGCTTTGGGAAAACCTCTGCCTAGATTTGTATCTTGGCTGACCAAGATGATTATCTCAAAGACCCTTGGTAAAGAATTTCAAATCACAGAGTTTTGTTTACTTTTGTCTGCCAAACAGTTTGAATGTGACCTACAAGATGGAAAGGGGAAAGCATAAACCAAAACAAACAATTATAATTACATAAAGAATCATGTTTCTTGGATATTTAGTGTCTTTGCCAAGTCCTTACACTGTACATATCCTTTTTTTAGCTGCTTCTGAGAAGGTTGGAAATGTACTGAATTTTTATCTTTTGACACATTAGCAAATCTGGAAATATAGTCAGTCTCTTCCTAAGTACAGTGGAGAAAGTGGGAAAGAAGAATAGAAAACATTTAGGGGGGTTATGCCCTCCAGATTGACCACTAAACTTGCTGCACTTAAATTCAAAATATATGCCCTAAATTAATGCTTTAAATGTGGATGAAAAAATTAGATATACTTCATATTTCATGGAGAAATGAGAATATTCTCTCATGTCTTGATAAGATCAGCCATTTGAAAAGATGAACATTTTATTTGCTGATGATTTGCTGGGAACTCATTAAGTGCAAACCTCTGTGCTAGATGTTTAAGTGTACAAACACAAACAGTATATAAATCCCTACTTTCCTGGAATTTATAGTTTCATTAAAGAAAATAAGGTGCATGCACACATAAAAAAAGGAAAAGGAAAAAAAAATGAATACCATTAAAAAAGAAATAAAGGACTACCTGAAATTTTCAAAATTATTTTTACCTATATTTTGTGAAATGATTGATGATTTCCAGTTATGGAGTGATAGCTTCACTGGAGGCAGTATTTCAGTGGGGCCTTGGAGATCAGTCAGATTACAGGAGCCAAATGTTGTGGAACTTGTGAGAGAGTTAAAGAGAGAGAATAGAGCATCTAGGAAATAGCAGGGAGAAGCTCACTATGATGGAAAATGTTGTGAGTGATACAGAAAGTTAAAACAAAATCATAGAGGCCCTTAAAATCCATGCTAGAATGTCTATGGCTTATTTAGGAATCACCAGAGAGCCTCCTGAAGGTTTTATAGCTACAGTTTAGGATAATAACTCTAGCGGCAGTAGAGACTGTTAGAGGCAAAAAGAGACTCTTGGTATGCTCTGGGTGGGCAAGAATGAGGTCCTGAAGAAAAGTGGTACCCATGAGACTGGAAAGATGGTAGAGTGACCTGAGGGTCATTGGCAGATAAAAATCAGTAGTTTTTCATTCCTGGGTATTGAGAGGATGAGACAAATTAGCAAGTTGAAAGGAAGGTCTATCTAGGAAGTTGGGAAATGGTACATGCAATTTTTAACTTTCAGGTAGATATAAGTATCTCTAGCAGTAATTGGAAATGAAGGTCTGGGACTTAGCAAAGTTTCTGACTTTAGAAACATTAATCAGGAAGTAATCTGCATAGAAGTTGGTAGTTAAAGGTAAGGATGATCTTGGCAGAGAAGGGAGAAAATGAGTAGCAGAAAATAAAACTTACGAATTCTGGCACAGGATGGATTCGGAGGTGGTCATGATCAGTTGGCAAGATTAGAATGGGACCAGTTGAATAAAGAAGTAGGAGAATCAGTGGAGGAGTTTCAAATAAGGCTCAATCTACTAGAGCAAATCTGGAAAAGATATCTAGAAGGGAATGAATAATGACAATTTGATTTAGCAAATGAGAAAGCGGAACGAGTGGTAGTGCTAGAGTGAGAAAGATGAGGAGCTAGTAGAGGACAGGTGGGCAGCACATAGGTGTGGATTGGTCTCTATTGGAGAAAGAAGATCTAGGACCTTATGTTGGGGCGAGGCAGAGTCAAGACAATACTGTACTAAGAGAGCCTGAAATGAGACATAGGATGTTATAAAAAAAAAATCATAGTACTCAGTCCATTCCTTCACCAAGTAACTATATATTTTTTCCCAAATTTATTTAGGGAAAGATAACAAATATAATTATGTATTTAAAGTGTGCAACATGATGATTTGATGTACAATATACATTGTGGAATTGTTACCGAGATCAAGATCAACAGCCTATCCATCTGCACACATAGTTAACTCTTTTTGTGTGTGTGTGCATGTGTGCTGAAAAATACTTAACGTCTACTCTCAGCAACTTCTGAATATATAATACTGTTATTAACTGTAGTCACCATGCAGTACATTAGATCCACAGAAGTTCTTATAACTGATGTTTTGTACCCTTTGACCTACATGTCTCAATTTCCCCTTCCCCAAATACTGACATTTTTTCTATAAATATTTACTTTTTAAATTTGATCTCCTTAACTGGCTGATAATGTCTTTAGGGCTGAAACCATAATATTTCTGTTGATTTTCACATGACATGTAACACCTTGGCACAATGTAAATGCTCATTGAACATTTTGTAAATGGCTAACTGTTTTAATTTACACTTCATAAGACCATTTAATATGTCATATATAGATCCCAAAGAAAATGTGTCTGCAGAGTAATTTATACCATCAAAAGTGATTTTATTAGAAAATATTTCACTGTACAAGGAAATTTACATTGCAAGACCTCTTTACCTTTTCCTCCTTCCTCCCTTTTCTCCCACTTCTTCTCTCATCCCTTTCCCTCCCCTCCTTTCTCACTGACATTGTTTCATACACTTAACATCACATCCACTAAGTTCTGAATTTTTGCTTCTTCTAATGCTATAGATATACACGAGAAAACCATTAGTTTATAAGTAACACAGACTCTGTTTTTCCTCAGAAGATGTATGCAACCAGTCCCTACTCTGATCCTGTTGTGTCAATGGATCTGGATCCACAGCCAATCACAGATGAAGAAGAAGGCTTGATCTGGGTTGTAGGTCCTGTCCTTGCGGTGGTCTTTATCATCTGCATTGTCATAGCTATCCTTCTTTATAAAAGGTAGGTTTGCCCAATATTTCTATTGCAGTCTTGGTAATCCTTCTATGGTCATTACATGGTTGCTATTAATGAAGTGCTTCAGTGTAGTCTCCACAATCATTGGGAAATGTTTCCATTGTATTAGAATGAAATGTAAAGATTGTGCTGTTTCAAATCCCATTCAAGTGTGGTATAGACTTTCTTGACCAGCGTTCATGGATCCTAGCCTTGGTTTTATGAGCTACTTTATGCATTAGGAGCACTTTGCATGGCACTTTGCAAGATATGAGTACATTCATAAGCAGATAATTCCAAGCTTGCATCTGAAAGCTTTAGATGATTAATTGCTCAATTTCAACATGGTTTTAGAAATGCTATTACAAACTTATACATTTATTCCCATTCCATATGTCTAGTGAGTGCATGAGCTAAGATTTTTTTTCCTGTAGCTATTTCTCAAAACAGTGAAAATAGCTAAAATTTGAAGATAAAGGAAGGAAAAATATGCAGAGTTTTTTTTTTATCTTTCTCTTTCTATAATCTTTATTCCAATAGTGAATTCTATTTGAGTCCGAGAAGGGATATAAGGTACCGTTTTCCTTTAAAAAACTAAAATCACATCCTAGACCTTAATACTCCCAAGTTTTGATCCAATTTAGTGTCTTTGACTACAATCAGGATGCAGATAATCCACATGTACCACCATGTTTTCTGATCTTCCACACTTTATCAGTTACATTTCTGCCTTATTTAGAGTAAGCTAGATTTCTCCCCTAGTCCCAGTCAGTTGGAAAGGATACATTAGTAATTCTTTCCCTAAATCCTTTCTGACTTACAAAATATATGATGTTAAATATATAAAATTATAAAAATTAACATATATAATAAATTCTCTTAAATGTGTAGAATGGCCAAATTCTAAATTATCTCCCTTTATATCACTTTTTTCTTTTCTTCCAATCCAAATTTTATTTTTATGAAACTTTAATCTATGTTCCCATTTTTCTTTGTAGTATGTCATCTTTCAGATGTGAAGATGATCTTTTCCCTCTACTGTGAAATAGCCTCCTCCCCCTATAACCTTGACTTTCAAAATAAGATGAGAATGTCTTCATTTTGATTCTTACTGACATGCTTCATGTGATAATCTTGTTTTCATTATCTCTTTTTCCTATTTATCTAGCTCCCTTCACCTGGTTTATATTAATTATTTCTACCTGTATTCTTTTGTTAATCATATTCTTCTTATGTTCCTGAAATAGTCTTTTTTTTAATAACCATTTCTCAACTTAAAAAAAAAATCCTTTAAGACACTTGTCCTTTACAAAACTTTCTCTTAACAGGCTGTGTTCCATTTTATTTCAGTGTTAAGAGAGGATTGAAAGAGAAGAAAAATTAAAGAAAGAAGTTCATAACCATAACCCATTAAATTGCCTCTCCTATTTTAGACTTAGGAAGAAGGAAAAGAAATATCCATCATTATTTTTTTTTTCCTGATCACTGTCATCACTCAGTTATCCATACTAAAAGATGGCTGAAAAAGGAAGTAATTTAAGGCCAAACTCTCTCTTAGATGATGGTTTCAATCTCCCCATCCCCATATTATATCACTGTGTATTGAGTTGTCTCTCTTGTGTAAGGAGTAAAGGCAGGAAGCACAAGGTGCCCACATGCCCCAGAACAATAACAAATCCTGAGTGGGTCCAAGCAGGAGCTGGTATCCTGTGCTGATTATGTGCTACACTTGTGACCAGAAAAGAATATAAAAATAAAAGACTAAAAGTAGAATTATCTTTGTTTTCTATGATATATATTTAGATGGCCAAATCCTGCTATGGGAGTCAGATCAGAAAGTGCTCGTGGATGGTTACATTTCTAGACCATGGCACATGACATTTTGTGATTTTCCAAAATGAACAAAATGCTTGTTGTATTTTTTTAAGTTGTGTTTCATTTGGCTATATCTGGCTATCATTAAGTCATGTCACTTTACAGAGATGTGCATGGCATTTGTGAGTTATGTAAATGTGAAGAAATAAGATTATAACCTTGATAATTTTTTAAAGATTTATAATTTAGTGTTCCTTGCCTCATGTGCATGTGCCTGAGGAAAAATTCAACTCGGTTATATATTTTTTTCTAATCCTTCAAAAAAAGCTTCACATTAAAGATTTTATGACTCTGTTAAAATAGAGTTGCATTTTAGTGTGTGCATATGTAAGCATCGTCTAATGCAATTGTTGGGAAATGCACACATCCTCGAATGCTAAGTATATTTAGCCAACCATCTGAAGGCCCATGAAGCGTTTCTGAAATAGAAATGCTTGCTTCAGCAGTAAAGAACATTCCTGACTTGAAATTCAAGTAGACCCAACAATGTCCTTCTTGATTATCATGATGCAGTTCAAGAGGAAATCTTCTGTAGGCAATGAATAGTGTCTTTTATAGCTTAGATTCTGAGCAAAGTTAATTATATAATAAATACTTCATCCATCTTTTTAGGTGTCTTTCAGTTTATACATAGGTCATCGGTAATGACTCAGAATTGAATATATCATTATATTATTATTGTTATTAAATATTATTAACTCACATTATCTTGATAATACCATTTATCACACACACCTGCCTACTAAACTATTTGCCATAGGAGTAGGTCTGGAGCTGTGGATGGGTTATTCATATAAAAAAGCATATTTTACGAGTGCCTGGGTGGCTCAGTGGGTTAAAGCCTCTGCCTTTGGCTCGGGTCATGATCTCAGGGTCCTGGGATCGAGCTCCGCATCGGGCTCTCTGCTCAGCAGGGAGCCTGCTTCCCCCTCTCTCTGCCTTCCTCTCTGCCTACTTGTGATCTCTCTCTGTCAAATAAATAAATAAAATCTTTAAAAAAAAGGCATATTTTATAGATATGTGTGAGGAGACTGAGACTTATTCCTGTTAAGTATATTGATGTGGAACTAGTACACTCTTTTATCTGGCATTATATTTATATGACTTTAGTTTTAATCTAGTAATTTGTAAGCCTATAATACATTGATAACCAGTGACAAAACATCGACTGAGGCTTTTTAAGAACCCTGAAATTCCTGCTTGAACCATAAGAAAATTAAAATATATTTGGTAGGTCTTTAGTGTAATGAATTCTCTTGCTCTGTGATTTTTTAAATTTTTTCTCTATATATGATATACACAAGCTTTCAAAATGTAAATCATAGAGATTAAATGGTAGGAAGGATTAGAAAAATACTGATCAGATAATCAAGAATCAGGGAACCTGAGTCCTAGCTCTGTGACTAGGTAACTAATTGGGGTAGAAAGTCACATTAACATTCTAGGCCTCAGTTTCCTCATTTATAAAGTAAGTGGGTAGACTAGATAATTGAACGTTTTTAATAATAATGTTCTTTAATCTGACAACATAAAAACCTAAATAATAGAATTATTGCTATAACATTTCTGTTTCCAGTGTATTTATGTTTTTAAAATATGACTCCAGGTTGTTCTCCATTTATCCACCCCACAAAAAAGAAAATAAAAGAACCCATAAAACAAATGAACACTTAGATATCCATCTACTGCGTATACTTGTTCCATGTGTAAGGCTTTTTAGTCATTAGTTCTAGCATGGTCCAGGAATTATTTATATAGAAGATATTTTGAAAATAAAACGTTAGCCTGACTTTATGGGAATGCATTTCAAGATGGATGAGAAGTATTTATTATGTACTATGGAAGAAAAGAAAATATGGATTAGGAGTTCTGAAGGATCTAAGGCACTATTTAAACAAAATTAACATCTTTAAAAAATAATAGTCTAACTTAAATAGATATTGTGGACAGAGTGAATAATTCCCATCTCCACTTGTAGATGTTCATGTATGAAAGCCATGGGATAGATGGGACGAAAACACAGACTTCAGCTTTTCAAGCTTTCTCCCAGTTCCATTATTAGCCACTCTCTGTGGACTGTGCCTTACTACTCTTTTTGTTGTGTTTCAACTTTATGCATATTTCCAAGATGTCATCAAAAAAATAAATACAGATCAAGACATTTTGAGATGCTATGGAGAAGTATATTGCCATGCCCAACCACACTGGACAATGCTGATTGATTCTGCCTTCTGGCCTTTGAGTAGATCCTTCTATATAACTGAAATGCCTTTCCTCCGACTCCCCATCCTCTTTTCTTGGCCTGGCCAACTCTGAAACATCCTTTAGATGCCACCTATTAAACAAAAAGTCTTTCTGGGTGCCTCCCTCTTGCCTTGTTCCTTTTACCAGTTCAGGCTCCCCTAAGAGCGTTCCCTTGTCTATACTCTTCAAAGCACTTTCTGCTTATGGATGTCACAGAACCATCACATTACTGGACTTGCTCATATCTTTGTCTTTCTTGCCCCCACTAAATTGTATGTCATGGACTCTGTCATTTCTTGTTATCCCTTATGCCTAGTAGATTGCATGGCACAGAGGGATAATGAGTAATCAAATTTATATCAATTGAATAGTATAACAAAGTCCAAACTCCCTCCCCTCTGCTTGTTTACTCCATCATACAATACCACCTTCATGTTGACTGGCAAGAGCTATAATAAAACCCTCAGCCTATAATTTAAATTTATAAGTTCCTAAAGCCTTCAAACTTAGATACTTGCACCAAATATATTCCCATGTGTGTGGTGGGTCTGACATTTCTGTGTAAGGAGTGAATCACACACTAATTATGCATTTGTTTACCAGAATACTCAGCCTTTTAATATACTAAACTGATAATTCATTAAGAAGTTCTCTTCCATGCAAAGAAATAGATTCTCCTACAACTGACTCATTAAAGATCTCTTGGATTAGAAATGAGCAAGCTAGTGATTCCTAGGTGGCTCAGTCAATTAAGCATCCAACTTAATCTCAGCTCAAGTTTTGATCTCATGTTCATGTGTTCAAGCCCCATGTTGGGCTCTATGTTGAGCATGAAGCCTACTTAAAAACAAAAAACAAAAAGAAAACAACAACAAAAAACAAAAAGATGAACAACTTAGAAACATACATATAGGTTTTTTAAAACCTGGGGCACTAGGTAAATCATTTTAAAATGAAGAATACAAAGAATTAACCAGTGTGTTTGATATCACTTTCATTATTCACTTTGTATGTGTGTGTCTGTACAATTTAAATGTGTATTTTGTATTTTTGAAAGGAGAAAGACCTTAAATCCAGATTCTTTAGCCACTCAGGTATATATTTCATTGACATTAAGGCAGACTTAGTATCTCTATTTTGGATTTGAGGATGCTCTACATATTTGGCAATTCACCTCACCATGGAGATTATTTAGATTAATTTTTTTCAGGTAAAAGTTTTACTCTCTGCATAAAGAACATAGTTATTTAACAATGCACATATTATCACATGAGCATGAGCTAGATGTGTTCACAGACAGCAGCACCTCTTTGACTAGGAAAATATCTGTCATGTCCATGGCTGGTAATAAAAGACTTTTAGGATTAGCCCAGCAATATAGATGGGTCATGCTCTGTAGATTTATAGTGATGAGTATTTCTTTCCAAAACTGAAAATGTATTTGATCTTTTATTGGAAAAAAGATTTATGATAACCTTACTTGTCAAAAGGCATTTGGAGAAATTATTTTTGCCACTTTATTACCTCATAGTGTATTATACCATTGTGCACATTTTTTGTGCAGTTCAATGCAATTTGCAGATATTTTATATAATATTTATATTTTATAAGGAATAACATACCTCTTAATTGAAGGTTTTGTTTTAGATGAACTAATTTCTTATATGGAATTATGTTGTATTCCCATTAAGTACATTAGTAGTTTCCTCATGGCATGTATTGTAAAAAGCATATTATATCTCTACCATCACACACTTTCTGGGAAATAATTAATTGTGGCAATATTATGTAGATTGATGAATAAAAGTGAATGTGACATTAACGTACACATAAAAAAATGTTTTAGTTAGTTATGTACCCTCATGTCCTCCATTTAATTCATAATTAGAGACCATTAAAGTTTTGATACACTGTCATTTCCCAATGTGTGTTAGTTAATGTGTCCCTGCTTGTGAGCAGTGTTTCTTAAATCTTGGTTGTCATAGTTACTCTTGTTACCACTGGCCAACTAACATTTAGCCTTTCTTTTTCTTTTTTTGCTGCATTAAAATGGAGCAGTAAACCTGACAGGTGAGGAATAGAGAACAAACCACTTTAATGCTCAGCACTAGATACTGGTAGCCTTTGGAAGTATTGAGGGGGTGAGGGTGGAAGTTGGATATAAAAGTAGAAGATAGACAAAGCCTAGTTTATAAAATCTTAAAATGATTGGTATTAAAATGATTCTGGGGGAAATAAATTAGTTTGTCTATATAAAAAGAAATAACAAATTATCCAAATTTAGAAGGTAATGAAACCAGTCTGGATTGTTTTAATGAGCATTTGTATGTGTTAATGTGTCTACAGAACAGAAATGTGAGGTGTCCCATAAAACGTTTGTTTTGTTTTGTTTGTTTTTACTCAAGACCGATTTTTAAGTTTGATCTGAGGTAACCTCCTGATACAGGAACACTACTGGCAATTTCATATCCTGCAAATATTGGTGACTGTTCCTCTATGAAAACTCTTACATAATTCCAAATTATTTTCCATGTTTTCCAACTCAACTAATAATAGCAGCAGCAGCAATAGTAGTAGTAGTAGCAATAATAATAATAATAATAATAATAGCTATCTGTGTGATTATTGAATGACTGGTCCAATCTAACTTTCTACTTTCTAACATACCTATAAATCCGAATGTATATCTATCTATCTATCTATCTATACCTTCCCATTTATATTGATAGATACAAATTTCTGATAAAACTTACACTAACAAAAGGACCTCAGTGCTCATCTCAATCGTTTTCCTCCCAGTACTGTATTCCTGTAGTTCCCAATGCTTGTTCCCTGGACCAGCAGCAGAAGCATCAGAACTACCAGGGAAAGTAAGAGAAATAGAAATTCTTGGACTTCCTACCCAGACCTAATGAATCAGTAACTCTGGGTGTGAGTTCAACAGTCTGCAGTTTAGTAAGCCCTCCCAAGTGATTCCATTGCAGGCTAAAGTTTGAGAACCATGGCTCTATTATTTTCTCTAAAATCACTTAACACTGGTCAGCAAGCTACTTTCATTGACAGAAAACTTAGTATTTCTGTAGGGTGTCTTTTTTAAAAATATCACTAGCAGTCATTAATCTAGCTAAAAACACATGCAAAGTAGGTTTGGTTTTTGTTTTTTTGTTTTTTTTTAGTCAAAACAGAACACACTTTGAACCCATTTAATGTACTTAAGAGATCGACCTTCCCATTTAATACTGTCTACATTTTAAAACATTATCACTGCCCTCTGGTCCCATTAAGATGAGAGAATTGGCTCTCTTTCTTTTCCAGAACCACTAATTAATATTTATTGAATATTCAAGGAACTAAAAATGAGTTTATAATTTTCTAAATTAAATGATACTTTATGTATTATCCTTCAGAATTATCTAAGTCATATGTGGGTAACTTTACAAATGCATACATCTAATGTATACATGAAAGGACTAGAAATTTTCTTCAATACCTTTATTCTTTATAAAATATATAAATAAATAAAACAATTCAACTTCTAAAGAATTACAACATGTAACGTAGACATCATTTTGAAACCTTCTTCCTCTCTTTTGTACACGAAGAAATTGAGAAGTGTTATAGTTGACTTCCCTAAGAAGATACACACCAGTAGTGGCAGAGCGAAGTTACATTTTTAAAAGCATCAGAATCATAAAGTGTTTGAATGGACTTCTTTGAATTTAATAGCAGAGATTTCTGATAAATATATCGGCCTTCCAAAAGCCTTGGCCCATATGTCTGAATATCTTTGTTTTAAGTAAGTGGATTCCCTCTCACTTCATCCCTAGATGAGAGCCAGGTGAGAATAAATGACAATAAAAAGACCCTTAGACCACGGAGTAGAATTTTTTTTAGATGTGATCCACATCCCAAACCACCACATGTTTTTATATTACTAGCAGTTTCCACCATATCTGAAATGTCATGTGACCTTGCATTTCCTTTTCACCCATATAACTCCTACGTGTGGTAGATAGTTCTTTTTGTGGGGAATATCCTTACAATAGGACTTTTAATCTTAATAGAAAAAATAAAATAGCAAGGCAAAATTCACATCATTTTGGAGTCACTATTCTTTGCTTTTATCTCATTGAAAATGAGAATAATGAGACCTCTAAAAACTTAGGAAAAA
This sequence comes from Mellivora capensis, assembly GCA_004024625.1. Lineage (NCBI taxonomy): Eukaryota > Metazoa > Chordata > Mammalia > Carnivora > Mustelidae > Mellivora > Mellivora capensis. The sequence goes on along the minus strand of PISX010000829.1, from coordinate 159,272 downwards.
TGTGTGACTATGTACGTTCATGTTGGGCCTGATTTAAACCACCATATACCATTTAAGAACTGTATGCCCATAAATTCTATTTTTAAAGCTCTTTATCATTATTACCCAATGATGACCAAACTCTTCATCCTGCAAACATTTCTTAGAAATCCTTTCTGTTGGAAAACAACCATTTTAGCATATTTATGTTTAAAAATAATGTGACAAAAGTGTGGGCAGCCAGAATTATCCATGTTGTGATCACCAGAACTAAACTAAGCAAAACAAAATTTAAACAGCTGGTTTTCTGAGGTGGCTAGGATTTTTGGAATCTGAGATCTTGGAGTCTGTTGATTTGAACAGATAAAGTGAGGGAGAAGTTAGTTATTAGATGTCAGGGAACCCCCCCACACACATACACACACTTTTTCACAAGTATAAACTGCAATGTTAATCCCATGCTCTGGGTTTTGAGATTCATCTGGGCAACAAGATATGACGTTCACCTTCCCTGGCACCAGGGAAACAGACTAAATTTCTTTAGAGAGTATTCTTTTCTGTCCCTTTGTCTCAATATCACTCGGCCTGCCCTCAGTGAAGAAGATAAGGAATATGTCCCACAATACCTGCAGGAGTGACCTAGTTTCCTTGCCCAGAAATTTCTACATCTGGTTCCATAATCCTGCAAAAATGACAGTGGAGACACTTTGAGATGGGAAAAAATCCAGGTTAGAATCAGTAAAGAAATGTATCTGTGCTGACTCTTACAGGGAAAAACAAACAAACAAACAAACAAACAAGCATAAGAAGGGCCCCTGGGGTTACCTGAAGCAGGAAGACCAAGCATATGTTTATTACAGGTGGACTCTCTGACTGGCAGTTGGTGGCATTTCATTAACCCATTGAGATTCTGTATCTCTGGTGGTAAAGTGAATCTCTGTGAGGGGAAATACCCACAGTCTAACACAGGGACATTTTCTACTCAGAAACCGGTCACCATGTTCTTCTTTCATATGGTCTTCCAAGCCACTCTTTCTCTTTCTTCTCATATCTTTCTTGCCAGCCCTCAGCTCTGATTTCCCTTCCCTTCTCCTTTTCCACTCCATATACCTGGAACAGCCAGTACCTTTGCCATGCCTCAGATTCACTGCTCACCTCTGATTGGTAGTATAGCTTGGCAGTACATTCTGTCCTCAGGCTATACCTGCCACCTTTAGGTAGAAACAGGAAATCCCAAGACAGGTTAATTCAAGCTTGTGAGAGAGGAAGGTGTCTAACAGGACTCACCCAAGAAAATTCATTCCATCAACGCCGTTTTGCCGAAGGCACTGCACTTGAGCAAATCAAGTGTGCTTTCCCTTTGCATCAATCTTCCCTTCATCCCCTGGTTAGTTTTATTTTATACAGATGAGCAGAGATGGAAAGAAAGGCTATTTAACAGGAGGCCTCTGGCTAACCATGGAACGACCTGGGTGGCACTGAATGAGATCCCATTGCCACAGCAACGCTAATGAGCTGTGCGACAGTCATGTCAGAAAGAGAAGGGAGTGTTCCTCAACACCGCTGTGCCCCTTTCCCCAAAGAAGAATGTCTTTGTTTTGAACGAGAGTGAGATGCTAGGATTATGACTGCACCCCAGAGACTGCTGGAATCAGTCTTTGAATAATAAATACAGAATCAAGCACTGCTTAAAAAGGCCTCCATTTCTTCCATTTTTAATCTGGTTTAAACTTAAAGAAAATAGGTAGCACTCTGTGTTTGGGGTTTGAAAAAAATGAATAAGAAATCTTATGGGGAAAAAAAAACCCTGACCTTTCTTGCATAGACATTTGTTAATATTACATTATCACACTCTAAACAAAGGTATTTAATAAAACTATTAGTAATTAAAGCAAAGATGAAATGAATTGTGTAAAGAATTACTTATAACAAGGCACTATTAATGGTTCCTATGCCACGAATAATCATTGGAAGAGTGAGACACAGTAGGTGAAATTAGTTTTTCTCTGATCTTTCTGTGATTGACTTTCATTAATGGGATATTAATCATAGCTTAACACCATAAACAGTCAACGCTATTTTTTTTTTTAATTTGAAAGAGAAAGGGGATGTTGGTCTTGCATCGTGTTAATTCTCTTTCCAGGTGTTAGGCTAACTTGGAATCTTAGAATACACAATATTTGTCTGCCTTCTGGGAAAATCCAATTCAGGTCCTCTTCATAGCCATCAGTCATATAATCTTGGAAAGAAGAAAGAAGGGGTGTGATTTTAGCTCTTCAGCTTGAGGCTCAGTAGTTTCAGAGGTTTTCTCTATGGTAAACACATTCATGGTATTGATACTCTATTAGCATTGGCTATTACAGGTACTCTGTCCTTTTCCTCACAAATTGAACCAGTGGATAAAGGAGATTTGCTCAACAAGGACTCAAGCTTATCTCTCCAACACCCCCCCTTAAAGCTGAAAGGCAGAGGCAATGAAGAATTTAATTCTAGAGCAGACTTTGAGACCATTCACTTAAATAAAAGTTTTAGACTTGAGGAAACAGTCTAGGCCAAGAGAGGAAAAGCAACCTGAGCAAGGTCACCAAGCTGGACTGTTGAATGGTTTACAACAGAAAGTTGGGAGGGAGAGGGGGGTTGCATGACTCTCTGCTTTTTAAATTTTTCTATTGCTTTTTTAAATTTTATTCTTACATTTTTATTTTCTCCCTATAGGAAGAGGGCAGAGTCTGACTCTAGAAAGAGCAGCATACCCAACAGTAAGGAGGTCCCTTCACACCATCCAACAGACCCAGTAGAACTGAGGCGCCTTAATTTTCAAACACCAGGTAAGAAGCAAGACTCATCTTGTCCATAATACAGTATTTACTGGAAGTTTTTTGGCCAACTGATATTGCTTTGAGAGATAAATGCATCACTTTATTTAGAATAATTTTGTTTATCCTGATTTTAATTGTAATATTATTGAGATTTACTATACAAAAGTCTTGAAAGGAAAGAAAGTTAAATTTACAAATCTGAGATGGAGTAGACAAGAGAAAACGTGTAATTCACCTTCAGATTTTGGAAAAACTATAGTCTTGCAAAAATATCTACCATTTGGGGTGTTTAACACAGTTTATTATTTTTAATGACACTTATCTGGCAAGAATTCAGTTTCTCATAAAGTGAATGAATGGGTGGATGGATGTTGTATCATTCATTCCATGGGGAAAGAATAGACTCATTTTGTATTTTACTATTAATTTGCATCTATGTTTCACTGAAGAAAGGGGGGTTAGAGGGAAAGAAACAAAGTGGGGCAAAAATCAGTTTCTTTTCAAATATTACCTATACTGCATGTAACTGGCCAATTTGGTCTCTTATAGGGAGGCATGTAAAGTGATTGAGGATAAGAAAAATATCCTTGTTTCTTAAAGAACATTAAGTGCTTCAACAGAGCAAATCTGTCATTCCTGCTGAGGGGCATTTTATACAATATTATTAATTCAAGTCTAGCTCTATTTTGCTTTCTTTCAAGTAAATTTTATTTATACCAAATGAATGGTAAATAATAAATGGTAAAGAGATCTAAAAACATAAAACTGAGTGGCACTGCCATAATACCTAAGGATAGTTAAGAAAGTAAAGAGCTGATCTAAGAAGTCTGACTAAAATTTGGTTGTGTTATTGTTTGCCAAATTGTTGGCAAGTGTGTCAAATGGATGTCCTAACTCATAGTAGGATATGCAACAAATGTGTTAAACTATACATTTGCAGTGAATTGCTTTGAATTGAATACAAGGCATTGTATTTGGCTTATTTTCTCCCTTACATGTATATGTATCATTGTAACTAGTAACAATTCAGTTGAAAGAAGCATCTGGAATCTTCAAAGTGGCTATACAAATCATCATCATAAATGTGGGTTGTTTTTAAAATCTCAAAGGAGGTTAGATTTTTTTTAAAAATCAGTTTTTTAAAAGCAAAGGTATACCTCAAACAGCATAAAAGTAGAAGAAAATGTTCATGTAGCCAAAACTCTCTTGTATGTATTTTTTTAAAAGGCAGATAAATGCGGACTTTGCACATCTGATGATAATTGAACAAATCTATGCAGTCCTCTAGAATCATTGTTAGTCTTGTAGATGCTCCCTATTGAGTCTCTATCTAGCTACCCTATTAAGGCAACTGGATATGAAATGAATTCTGTAGTAAACCTTCTCAGTTCACTTTCTGAAATAGTAGTATACTGACTTCTTTAGGCTATAGGCAACGTCTTAATAATGGACCCAGGAATTCATGCACTTTTCCAATTTGGCCAAACATGTATAGAGGACCAAAAGCCATGGAAATGATGTGCAATAGGATTTCTTACAAGAGCAGCACATTGTGGAAATGGAGAAAATGATTGTTACTCAGTACCTTGCTGCTCTGCCCTGCCCCTTCTGGCTTTTATGTGAAGTGTCATCTGTATTAGAAACAACCTTGATTTTCTAGCAGAGACAGAAGCATAGTATAGGGTGAATGGAAAGTCAAAGATAGTCCCAGAAGGAAAGAACCAGTAACAGAGCTCCCCCTTATCTATTCCAGCACCCACAGAGTGTGCTTATGGGCATAAATAGAAAGCAAGAATGGGAACTGTGTAGAAAGGATTATCAGCAGAGTGCTGGCAACTACAAACAAGAAAGGAAATATAAATGACTTTAACCAAGAGACCTCCATCTATAAGTACTCACTTTTATGGGCAATTTTGTAAATATGGTCAAATAAAAAAATGTTTATAAGGAATCTAATTTTCCCAGTGAATGTGTGAATATTAGATCCATTTATGGAGAGAACCTGTTAAATTTCACAGAAGTCCATGGAAAGGAGAATGAATGTTGCAGTTGAAGGGACATTGCTTAACCCATCAATAGCTGTACAAAATTGAAATGAGTGGCTAAGGTTATAGAAGGTATCATTTAACGAAGGTTAGACTTTTTACATCAAATGGGTAATGGAATAAAGTGGGCAAAATGAACAAAAAGGGAGACAAGATTTAATAGAGGAAGACAATAGAACAGGAGAAATTGTGCTAAGGTCCTATCATATCTGCTCACTATGGAAACACTATGTTGTGCTAAGTTTTAGCTCAGGTAAGCAATCTACTTGAGCTTGATTTGTTGAAACAGTCTATTTGCCCCCCAAGCTCAATAATGTGGCATGCTGTCCTGAAAATTTCACCAGTTAACAAAGACTATAGACTCAGCTATTAATGTGAAATTTATAAAAATGTGACCATTTGCTCAACCGGCACAGATTCTAAGTAGTGGCTATAAATCGCCTTAGTTACTTGCCAACAGGATAATAGGTAGGGTTATTGGCCAAATAACCGTTTGTGCTTTTTCCTCTCCTCTTTGTCACAAATAATCAAGGGCGTTCCTGGTTGATACAATAAAATGACCCCTTGAGTAGGTGTTGGACAGCAAATGATATGATGCTCCTTAATTTCTGTATTTTAAACTCTCACTATCTGAAATGTGCTTTTATATATATATCATACTTTTGGAAGTAAAATCATTTATCCACAAACATAAAATTTGACAATTCTTATTAATGGTATGCATAATAAGTAGGTTAACCACCCACATCTTCACTCCAAACAAATATTTTTTAATGAAATTAAAAAAAAAAACTTGTGATTCATATATCAGTCCCTAGCACCTGAACTTGTTCAAAGCAAGTTCACTTCCACTTCCAATAGATCTGTTGAGGAAGATAAAATATCAGATGAAGATTTCCATTTGAAATTCAGTAGGTATTTCAGAAGGTAAAGGAAGCACATCATTTAGTTTACTAATTCTACAAATTCTTCTTTCATTTAAAAAAAAATCTTGGGGGACACCTGGGTGGCTCAGTCGTTAAGTATCTGGCTTTGGCTCAGCACAATCCCAGGCTCCCTGTTCAGTGGGAAGCCTGATTCTCCCTTTCCAACTCCCCCTTGCTGTCTCTTTCTCTGTCAAATAAATAAATAAAATATTCCAAAAAATTAAAATAAAAAAATTTTAAAAATCTTGGGAATGGAAAAACTATTCACTTTTTAAGTATTTATTCTTGTTGAAGAGCCTAGAACATAAGAAGACAGACATTTTTCCCTCAATTCTATCCCATACTCCAAAGGTATTGAAAATACATTCCAAATTTCCTATAAATACAGTATTCTGAAAGTTTAAATTCTTCACAGAAATATACTCTTCACTGCAGTACCACAAACATACCTATCATTGGGTCAGGGAAGGAAACATCAGATTCCTGTCCACTCTCTCTCCACTATGGCAGAAAGTAAAGGCAAAGAAATCTGTTGTTTTCAGTAGAGCCATCTTTGCAAGGCTGTGGGATATAGAAACACATTGCTTTAGCCCACTTTCCAAATTTTGGATGACAATCTAGTCACTGTGTTAGTGAAATGCTATATTCAAGCATCTGAACAGGGCGAGGAAGACCAACACCTTCCTAAGAGCACGTGGTACCTCTTTTTGTAGGTGTTCCCATGAACATGTTTATTAGATGGAATACAGTCTGTGGGATATTCAACTAATTTGTTTAGAACTTAAATTACCCAATGTATTAAAAAATATGTAGTTGGCAATAATTAGTCATCATTTATTGATATACTGGGTTGGTAAGAGCTAGTATGAAACAGGCAATTCAAGTAACATTGTTTGTATCATCCATGACCTACAAAATTAGAGTCCTAAGGATATAGGAAGGTATCATTCAGCTAAGGTTAGACTTAGCACTTCAAATGGAAAATGGAGTAAAATGAGAAAAGGAGAGAGGAGATGTTGTAGAATTTGCTAGACATTAATTGCTAATCAAGTCTTACAAGTCTTTAAGCTTTGCAGAGGAAGGGAAAATACTCATTTAATAAAAGATGATTTTAAAATAACTGCTAGTAATCCTCGTACATCTCTGTGGACTGCAGTAACTGCGTATGCACTAAGATGAGTCGACAGATGAGTTACATGTTAGACCAAAGTGAACTGTGCCCATTGGCCTAGGTTGGGAGGAAAGTTTTGTGTGTATGTAAAAAAGATGTTCCTAAGACTTCTTAAAACCTATACCTCAAATTAATTATTGTTCTTAATTACAAAAGCAACACATGTTTATTGGGGCAATAGAAAATAAGCTTATTAACAACTGTTGTACATAGGCTGTGGCTACACAGGTGTTCATTATAGTAAATATTGGGTATGTTTGAAAATTTTCATAAATTGGAAAAGATGAAAAAAACACATTTAGAAAAGAGAAATTACTCTTTACCCCCCACTTCATATTTTTCTTCTATTTGTCTTCTTTTTTTGGAGGACATATTTAAAATATAAGTAAAAGATTCCCTATAATAATTCCAAATTTGCCCTTCAGGAATAGCTATCATATACAGCCCCACGCTTTTTCATATGTATATGAAAAAGACTTTCATATGTATATACATTTCTTTAGTTGATAAAAATGGATAGCAGGTATATAGACAAATGATATACATAAAAATTTCCTTTTTTATTAACATATAATGTATTATTTGTTTCAGGGATACAGGTCTGGGAATCATCAGTCTTACACAATTCACAGCACTTACCACAAAAATTTCTTGTTTTAGCATTTATTTTTTCCAAGATTTTTATTTATTTATTTGACAGCAACACAGTGAGGAGGGGGAACACAAGGAGGGGGAAAAGAAGGGGGGGAAGCAGACTTCGTGCCAAGCAGGGAACTCGATGCCAGGCTCCATCCCAGGGTCCAGGATCATGACCTGAGCCAAACCCAACAACTGAGCCACCCGGGCGCCCCCCGTTTTAACATTTAAATACATAAACACAGACCTTTTTCCAAGTTAGTGTATTAGATTTTATCTCCTTCTTAGTAGCCAATGGTCTTGACATTATTCACTTCTACAGATGACACAAAATCTATTGACATTCCATATTAATGGAGGCTTTTTTCCGTGATTTACTCTTGCAAATAATACTGCAGTAAGCAATACTGAGCGTACATCTTTTCATGTCTTTGTTGCTACCTCCAAATATTAGACACCTGGAAATGCAAGTACAAAGTCCTAGAGAGGCACATTTACCATTTTGATAGAGATTGCCAATTACAGATTTTTTTTGAAATATTGTAAAAAGCCTTTACCAACAGGTGGCAGCCCTCTGAGCCCTGGCCTCTTGCATTGGACAGAAGACTAAAATAAATATAATACCATCAAAAGATGATGGTATATAAGAAAACCAAAGAAGCTACTAATATGTACTATTATGTATCAACTGTATCCCAACAAAGCAGATTTAGAATTTCAGCATCTCAGAGAAATAAGCTTTCTTTCAAGGACAAAGGTGTGAAGGAACATGGAGCTAACAGCATCATGTTATAAGCCAGTCACCACCTTTCTTTGTGACTGTGAAATTATTTTTCTCTGCTGCCTTTTGGTTGCCTTGTTTGTTTCCATTAAAAGTGTTCTTTTTTTTTTTCTGTGAAATTCTTTCTTGTAATATTTGTACCTCCTTCTCACATCCCTCTCTCTGCACCACCTCTAAAACAAACAACAAACAAACAAACAAAAAAACACAAATAACCCTTCAAACAAAAACAACAAAAAACTGCAGGGTTTGTGCTTTCACCTTTTAAGAAAAGAAATTTAAAAATTGATGATCAGATGTTACAACATAAAAACCTCATTTTCATTCTGCGGATGACCTTAATATGTTTTGCCCTAAAGCATACATGGATGGTAGGTGATTGATGGGCTGTGGAAAGCAGAAACAAACTGGGGAAAAGTTTTCACATCTGAAATAGGAGTATCAGCAGCAGAAATGTCTGCACAGCAGCTGAATGAGCTTTAAAAGCTTTTGAAGCCTCTTTGTTGATTCATCAGTTCTGTTAATTAGATCAATGCTAACAAGATCCATATTTATATATACTTATCTTCATATTTTGTACTATAAGAAACTTACATATATGACCTTACTTAAGAACACCATATATGTTCTTAGTATATTTCAAAAACCTTGGTTCATTGAATAGAAATAGCAAATTTCTGATATAAAGAAACATGGTTTGTTAAATTCTACATTCTGAAAAATTCTCCATAAAAATTAGTCTTAATTATTCTATCCAGTGCTTACCTGAAAAAGCGCTCTTGGAACATCTTTTCCTTAATGATGATCCTACTCATGGGTTAAGTCAAATTGTCATTATTGTTCTGCCACGTAGCAATTATATCATGTAAATCAATATTCTCTTTTGCCTTTAACTCATTCATTTGTGAAACAAATTGCAAACATTGAGTATTTATATTTCATTCAGGGTATTCTAAATGGCACATAAATTATTTTAAAATCTGACCAATATTTTATAAACTAAGTTTCTCTCTGTGACTGTTAAGTACATTTTTGACAGAGATATACCATTGATTGGATGAACAAATTATTTTCTCCCTGTTCCATGACCACAAATTGTTCTTCAGACTTTTATCATGTTGTTTTTTGTTTGTTTGCTTCTTTGGAAAGGAGAACCATGAAGAGAGTATTGTTGAATCATCACACATATATGCTAACAGAAAAAATCATCTAACAGATGTTCCACCATCCCCCTAAAAAAAGATGTTCCCCCACTCTTAGTGACCTCAAAAACTTTACTTAGCAAAATAATTACAAAGTGGTTATTGGCATTAAGTGCAAGATTTTTAAATTGCCAAAATAAAGCAAGTATTTGATAAACATTTCCATATAGATGTTTGAAATTACTGTTTAGATGACTGAGTAAAATTAAACAGAATATTTTGAAGGCAGAAACATTGTAAATTGGAGATTTTTTTAAAAAAATTTGCCAAATAATAATACAGTTTTTAACATTTTGAATTTATACCTTTAGTATACCTTTATTTCATGTTTTCATGGAGAATCACAAAATGTTGACAAGAGGTGACTGGTAAATACAGGTGTGCATAGGGGCATCTTTTCCCTCTTCCCACCACGGAAACAGACATACCTTCAAATGAAGCTATTATTGACATATTTTCTCTAACTGAGGATGGTTTATGATCCCTGTGGCAGGGCATAAGTAGTCCAAACATTTTCAGAGGTCCATATTTATGTATATGGCACCAAACTGCCCGGACGTTATGGTACAAAAAGAGACAATATGGCATAATGAAAAGTATCCTAAATAAGAAGTGACAGGATCTGGGATCAAATCACTCAGTAGCCTTAGTTTTACTAAGAGTGATAACCTTGATCAAATCTTCTACCTTCTGAGCTTCATTTTCCTAATGGACAAAATTAATGTGGAAAAGGAGGGGAAATAAATGAACTTGCAGAGAGTGATCCAGGAGAGATGTATACATTGTTAAGCCCCCCAGACAATATTTGATGTCTAGCCCGTTGTCTTGTGTATAATTAATACTTAATTTACACACCAAAGAAACATTTTCCTCTTTTAAAACAGAGGCTGCAATTTAGTTAGCCAAATGTGGCCTTCGGAGGTCTTTTCTTTGTCTCCCACTGGGTTTCAACAAAGTTTTAAAGCAATGGTGAAAACTGAGGAAAAGTCACATCATAATCTGGGTTTGCAACTACTACTAAAAGCCTGAAAATTCCTACCCTGTGACTCTGTGGTTCCACCTGGAAGATATCTACTAGAGCTGAAGAGTTTGACCCTTATACATGTTCTCCACAGTGTACACCAGTCCTAAACATGACCCTGACCTTGAGACTGAATGTCAGTTTCCATTCGTTTCATGCCTATTTTATTTTTCATATAATAGAGAATATATATATATTTTTTTTCTCTTGAGCCTCCTTTAAAAGTAGGGAAATGAAATCCAGCCATAGAAGACGGCTTTCTTCAAGGAAATGAGCATGAGCACCTTTGTGAAAGTGTTCCCTATGCCCTATCTTGTCGTCTTCATTCATTTACCTTACCTAAAGGCCCTCTTCAGCCCCTGGAGACTTTGCTCCTGCTTGAGAAGATTGTCACCACCATTCTAGAATTAAAACAGTAGAAAGATGCCAAAACTACTTGGGATTTTATTTACTAGATTGACTAATGTATAAAGTCATTTAACTCTTCTGGGCTTCAGAGTCCTCTTCTGTAAAACAAAAAGCCTGGGCTAAGTGATCTCTAAGGCACTGCTCAGCTTCAAATGCCATGATGTTAAAGTTTTAATTCTTGTAACGAAGCCTTCATGACATAACCATCATAAATATATACCTTGTTAAAAGTAGCCATCATGATTTTTCCTCCAACCTAAGGCAGATCAGTGACTACATCCATCCATTTTTCATCTTGATAGTGTACATTGTGGATATCATGGCTTCAAAATGAAAGCATCGTTCAGATTCAACATGTGTCTTTAAAATGCATTGATGTTGTGCATTTGTAGCCTTGAACAGTTTGTCATGGCCCTGGCAAGTCCTTTCGCTGTAAGCTGCACTTCAAGTTCTTTGCTGCTAATAGTAGCTAAAGTACTAAATCTCACTAAATGGAGAATCAGAGCAGATTCAAGGTATTACCAAAAGAAAGCTGATTACATTCTCATAAACCCTGATATAATTTTTGAATGGAAAACAAACAAGTGACACACCCCCATCATAATTTCCACTGGACCAAATGTCATTGCTAGGGAACTTTAAAAATATCAATGCCTGGTTCATATCCCCAGAGGTTCTGACTTAATTGGTCTGGTGTGCAGCCTGGAAAAAAAAAATTAAAGCATCTCAAATGATGCTAAAGTAAAAACCCTTATCTAATAAAAAAATTGTTTGTAGACTGTGAGCAATAGCCAGGTTACCCAGACAGAAGTTTGAGAATATACTACAGTGACATCAACTTCATCATTTTCTTAGTGTCTGCTCTTCTGTTCAGAATCTAACATGCTTGATTATATCATGTAAAATTGTTTCCATGTTGGACAATGGAGAAGTTTGAGGGTAATTATATAATTATTTTTTAGTAACTCCTTGGAGATTATTTTCTGATATGAGCTAGAGTTTCATGTTAAAGTTTCATCCCAGATTTATTAAGTAGCATAATTTTTATGATGACGTTTGTTTCAAATACTTGACAATAACATCATAGTCTTTTGAGTTAGCTAAAGAAAATGGTATTGAACTTAATAATTCAAAAAGTTGATCATTAAACTGCATAGATTTTTAGTTTATAGACAGTAAATTCTCTCCACGGGTCAAAAAAAAAATAAAGGTCCAATAACTGCTAGAACACTTACAGGAAAACTGTGCCCAAGAGACTCTTCTCTGTTGTTCCATATGTTTAGACATCTTATCTACAGGAGGTAGAAGTGAAAGTTATAAAGGAAGTGACTCCAGAAGTTACCTAGCTCTGCAGTTTTATTTTACAGATAAAAATTTGAGGTTCTTTGTTCCAAGTGATTTGTCCCTATTAGTAGATGGCAAAACCAGAAGAATTCCCATCCATATTCTAGTCTAGGATTCCTTCTTCTATAACATCAGAATCCCACAGGTTTACCTCTTTTTTCCGTGAAACATTGTCCTAGAATTGTGATGGAACATGATGCATATTGATGTGTCTTAAACAATGATTTTTGAATGCTGTACTATCTTTGCATATGATATATACATCCTGATTTAGAAGATAAGAAGTCAGTATAGATTTACTTGGATTTCTGTATCATTAGCTTCCAAAGTAAATATGTTGATCACATCTTTGGTTGATTATTATGGTCTTCTACTGCTGTTATACTAATACTTTTCCCATCTCCAACTGGCTTTACTTTTTGCAGCTTTGAGCAGTAATTCAGTCCCCTACGCCTCCCTGATTGGCTCTGTGTCCTCCCTCTCTAGCCAAACCACCACTCAGTCCATATATGATAATAACTCTCTCCCACGATTCGCTCGAAAAGGTCTAAACATCTTTGTCTCTTTATTTTCTCTGTTAAAGCACTGTAATGGATGTCTACATCAGTCCATTTCCATTTCCAGATAAGCCTAGAGTCTCTTGTGCCTTTGCATTTCCATTCTTATCACTGGGGGTGCCTCATCTGGATAAGATCACTTTAATTATTAGACCACTGTCACCCACCTACTCCCTCCACAGAATGTAAATTAGTTTGATTCCACCATTTATATGGAAAAGTTCCAGAAGTGGGCTCCAACATTTTGGTCCAAATCCATAATTATATCTGCAACAAAGAGTTTCTATTTCTAAGCCAACTCATTTTTATGAGATCTTCCATTAATATTGTAGTTGACTGAAAACTATAAACACTAAAATACCACCTATTATAACATTGTATTAAAATGATTATCTGGAAGAAGCGAAAGAGATTTTTATTTAACTTACCAGAACCATTGATAATTTGACATTTGAGATAATGGAACTTACTGGGTGGCTTTCAATAAATGGCACAATTTCTAAAATGCCCATAAAATAATCACATGTCTTGCTGACTTAATGGTCACCATTCCATAAGCTAATACCTTCCAAAGAGTCCCAGGACAGCAGAATGTTGACATGGCCTCCAGTTTGAGCTCCTCCCCCATTCTTTTTCCTCTTCAGAGTCTTCCCTGGGGGCATGCTAGTTCAAGTTTTTCTAGCCAGCTGGAATTTTTATCCCTAAGACATGAGTCAGTGATGTTCTCTCATGGTACTCTTTAAAATTTAATAACAGAAAAATAGAATGTACATCACATGAAAAGTGAGAAAACAGCGGAAAGACACAGGAATCACCAAAATTAGTGGTGGATTATTTTAAACAGAATTTGTGAAACTAATATCACTTCAGCTGGCAGACTGAACTAAGATGTGCTGTCCCTGTCACTGCTTTCTTTCTTTTTCCATCCCCTTTCCCTCCCTGTCCTTTTACCATCTGGTCACTCTCCTGCATTCATTTCCCATTTGTGGACAAAGATGTTTACACCTGAAGTAGATTGTAGGTTTTGCTGGTGGTTGAATAATGGGGACCTGGGGCAAATACCACAAAGCTGTTAGTGTGGCCATTTATAAGTGTCCAGGTGAAGGCCATAACCCCAACCTCTACAATCTGCTACTAGTGGAAACATTTTTGAACCTCAGTTTGGTGTCTAATTTTGTCATCAGTGATTATCGTCTATGAACTGTGGTGCATGTCATTCTCTGTGTCCATGTTTGCATGTGAATGTCAGTCACCTCCAGGTCTGTGAAATATTAAAGCAATCTTAATCAAGTCTCAATGTCTAGTGAATCCTGTAAAAACTTACAACATTTTTATTAGTCCTTTAAAAAAAAGTATATCAGACTATCCATTTCATTTTTTTTAACAATTTATTTCTATTTTATTTTATTTACATCATCATTTCCTTTGCAGGTTCAGATGATTCCGGTTACCCTGGTAACCTTCATTCTTCAAGTTAGTTTTCCTTGATTATGCATAAATCACTTTATGTTTCCTATCAAGCTACTACTCTTTCCCTTTTAGGCCGTTCTCAGTGTCTGTTTTCTTAGTTCACTTTACACCATTTAATTCCACACGATTTCCATTTCACACAGTGCAGGAGAAGGAGTTTGAAATGACATAACAGTCATTACTCAAAGCAGAAGTTGACATCAAGTCTGACTGTCAGTTTTCTCCGCTAGCTAACTGCATCGATTCATAGCACAATAACGTTTTCTTTTACACTAGGAGTGTTAGTTTGCGGATTATGCTTGGTGACTTTTCATTTGGCTACAAAATTCATCCTTCCAGAGCATGTCCTGCTTTGAGTAACCAAACTATCTGCCTGCTTCCTCACATTAAACATCTTTATTACTCACATATTTCAGGCCATTTCTAACTATAGTATTCTCTATATTTTGGAATAGTCACCATCATTTTCATTTGTTTTCAAATGTGTTTCTTCTTTCCTTTTAATAGGTATGGCTAGCCATCCTCCAATTCCTATCTTGGAACTTGCAGATCACATTGAAAGGTTGAAAGCAAATGACAACTTGAAGTTTTCCCAGGAATATGAGGTATTTCAGTGCACTTATACTTGAAAGTAATTTCAAGAGTTGCCACCCTCTTCTTTTTTACTATATTCTTAAAAACTAACTTCATTCATGTTTTTTTTCTTTTAAATATGACACTGAATCAGATAGAAAAGTTGATAGTAAATAGGCAATTGAAAAGTGTCTATATAATCAATATAGTAGTTGTAGTTGAATATTTTATATTCAGTGTTACTTAATGAGGTTGATTTTCTTTTCTGGGTTTAAGTTCATAGGATATATTGACTTGAAAGCTTCTTTGTATACCAGATGGGTGCTAAATATTGAATGAATTAATTCATGGACAGAAGCCTCCCTGAAAAAGAGAGATGACAGGGAGTACGTCGATTTCTCTGTATAGTTTTCCTTGACCTGAAAACCCTTTAATAATGTACACACACATGTATGTACATTATTTTACCCTTCAGTCTTAAAATAACGCTAGAATTAATATTAAGATCATAATATGTTCCTGGAAAGTTGCCTATTTAGTATCTTAAAATATAGTATACTTACATAGTATCTTAAAATTCTAGAATCCTTATAAGTTCTGTGTGAGTTATTGATGAAAGTGAATGAAAAATCTTCATATATTTGTGTGTATTTGGATGTTGTGGTATATATCAAGCAGAAAGTCTTTAAATTGGATATTTCTGGCATTCCTCAGTAACAGGAACTCATACTGAGACCAGCTCATGAAGTGATAAACTGAGCCACCATTATTCTTTTTGTTCAAATTTGACTTAGCACAAGATAAAAAAAAGGTACCAAAAAAAGTCTTGTTGTTGTGCCAAACAACAAAAGGTTGTTGGGTACCTAAGCAGTCCAAATACTGCCATAAGGAGTTTCTATTGATTTGCTTAATGGGAAAATCTTAAAACACATCCTTGTTACCCCACTTGGTTTCTGTTGTATCAACTTTTTTTGTCAAGTTTTTATTTAAATTCTCGTTAGTTAACATACATCTATTAGTAGTTTCTGGTGTAAAATTTAGTGATTTACCACTTATATACAACACCCAAGTGCTCATCACCACAAGTGCCTGTTGTATCAATTTTTAAATGAGGCTGTTGAACTAGGTGACCTCTTAGTTCCTACCACTTCTAATATTCTTAAAGGATTCTTTTTTTTTAAGATTATTTATTTATTTCAGAGAGAGAGAGATATTATGTGTGTTCAACTGTGCACACTAATGGGGGGAGGGACAGAGGGAGAGAATTTTCAAGTAAACTCCCTGCTGAGTCCATATGCTGACTCCATAGAGCCCATTGCAAGACTCCATCTCAGAACCCATGAGATCATGGCCTGAGCCAAAACCAAGAGTTGGATGCTTAATTAATTGAGACATCCAGGTGCCCTTGGTTCTAACATTCTCCCCTTTCAGAGAGAACCTCTAAGAGGATCCCCATCCTCAAGTGGCTAGATGGGTATCAAGTATGTGAAGAAGATCCATGTAAGAAAATATGAAACAGTGGGGCCTGTGGCAATCTGGATATGTGCATGGACTTTCTGAAGTCTTCAAATTGTCAATTTTTAAATTATTGTGCTAAGCAAAACATTTCTGTAGGCCTCTACCCTTAAGATCCAGATAGCCTTTTTATTCTATTTGAATATCCAGCTGTTCCCAGCATTCATAAGAATACTTGTAATTTTAGGAAACTCACATTGGATTGTGAATTGTGTTATTTTCTCAAATTGTCTGCTTCTTATTCCTTCCCTGATCTTCTTGGTCATAATGGCTATTTTTAAATTATGTAGTTTTTTAAAAACAGTTTCTGTAGGTTCTAATTTAGGGCTTGAGGCTGCAAATTGAGTTTAAAAAAGATAAAAAGAAAACAAAGCAGATGATATTTGCTACCTGAGACAACATAAAGAAACACTTAGAAATCTTTTACCTTTTCAACCTTCTCTTTATTGTTATCATGGCTCTTCTTATTCTCTTGCTATGTGCTATTTTCTTCATGGCCCCACTTTAATACTTGATTTGAGATTTTGGATGATATAATAGGTTACAAAAAATTAAAAATTGATAGCTAAACCTAAAAGTCAGTAATTCACGCTCTATCAATATAACTTTAAACCACAGACAATATTTGCATCATTCACGAAATCTGTTATATACATTAACTACAGTAACCAGCTTCCTTTTAAAATGGAATTTATCTAGAAATACCACACACAAAGATAATATAATGGTTCTCATTTAGCCTTTAAATCAGAAGTGCTCCTTAAAAGTAGTTATGAACTGCATACTGCCAATGCTCCCATTAAAACTCCCCCAGTAGCCGTTGACATGATAGCCCACACTGACTTTTCAACATTTATCATGACGATGGTCTGTGATTAAAGCTCCCTGGGCATGAATTGACTCTACTGTGCCTTAACAGCCATGAAGGAGATATTTAAGTATTTTATTCATCTGTGATAATAAGATAAAAACCTCTATGTAATATTTTAGGCCACAGAGCAACACTTCCAAAAAAAATTTTATTTTACTTGTTATGTTCCATATAAATCTGAATAGATCTTTTAAAATAGTTTTTAGTGAAGAAAATGGAAGAAAGACAAGGCACATTATCTTCAAACATCTAATTATTTTTGCATAATCACTGTGAATTAATGATTACTCAGACCTCTCAAGAGGCATGAAACTAAATTTTTTACTCTAAGACTGAAACAGAGGTCAGAGTCATGGGGGCTGTTTACATTGATTCTGAGGTCAGAATAGGAGGAAATAGATTAAGATTACCCAGCATTATTAGATCATGTGGGAACTTCCTTTATTGTAAAGGAAATTGGGCTCAGACATTGAATTTAATGACACCTGGGAGAAAGAACTTGAGAAATTAGTAGCAAGAACACTCCACCTTGGAAATATTTTTAAACACTTCCAGTTTTCATTTTCTGATATGTGACTGTAAAGTTTCACTAGAATTTAAATAGCCAGAATTTGAGGATGCTATCTAGAATCCAGGGAATAAAGTTTTCCTGAAAGTTGGTATCTGTCAAAGCCATTGCATTAGCTGTTGAATCTTTGAACTGATTCAGAACAGTATGTAAGGGTCTCACCAAGCAAAGGCTTAGCTAAGGACTGTGAATCTTTTGGAAGTGTAATTAAAATTCAGATTTCTGGTCCTAACACCAGCTATGCTGGTGCAATGAGTCAGCCATGATAACCAGGAATGTCTGTTTTATTTATTTTTCCCCTTTCATTGAGATGTAATTGACATATAACATTGTACTAGTTTGGGGTATACAACATAATGATTTGATATATACGTGTGTGTGTGTGTGCGTGTGTATAATACACAATGAATACTGCAATTAGTTAACGTCTATCACCTTACATAATTACAAATTTTCCTTATGGGAACTTTTAAGATCTATTTCTTAGCAACTTTCAAATATAAAATATTATTTTCTCTGGTCATCATGTTATACAATATGTCCCCAGGACTTATTTATTTTATAATTGGAAGTTTGTACCTTTTAACCACCTTTAACCCTTTTTGCCCTATCTCCCCACTCCACCCCAACCTCTGACAGCTACCAATCTGTTCTCTATTTCTGAGTTTGTTTTTTTAAGATTCCATGTATAAGTGAAATCATACTTATCTTCCTCTGTGCTTATCTTTCTCTGTCTGACTTATTTCATTTGGTATATTGCCTTCAGGGTCCATCCATGTTGTCACAAATGACAGAATTTCCTTCTTTTTTTATGAATGAAAAAATATATATATATATAACATTTTCTTGACCTATTAATCCATCAATGGACACTCAAATTGTCCCCATGTCTTGGCTATTGTAAATAATGCCACAGTGGATATGAGGATGCAGATAACTCTTCTTCAACTTACATTCCCACTGACAGTGCACAAGGGCTCTCTTTTCTCCACATCCTTGCCAATATTTATTTCTTGTCTTTTTGATGCCATTCTAAAAGGTAAGAGGTGATACCTCATCGTACTTTGATTTGCAATTCCCTGGTAATTAGTGATGTTGAGCACATTTTCATGTATCTGTTGACCATGTGTATGTCTTCTATGGAAAAATGTGCGTTCAGATCCTCTGCCTATTTTTTTTTAAAGATTTTATCTATTTACTTGACAGACAGAGATCACAAGCAGGCAGAGAGAAAGGCAGAGAGAGAGGAGGAAGCAGGCTCCCCGCTGAGCAGAGAGCCCAACGCAGGGCTCGATCCCAGGATCCTGGGATCACGACTGGAGCCGAAGGCAGAGGCTTTAACCCGCTGAGCCACCCAGGCGCCCCTCCTCTGCCTATTTTTTAATTGGCTTGGATTGTTTTTTTAAGTTTTGTTTTTGTTTTTGCTATTGGGTTATATAAGTTCTTTGTACATTTGAAGTAGTGACTCCTTGTTAGATATATAATTTGCGAATATTTTCTCCTAGGTAATGTCCATTTTAAGAGAGCAGGTTAGGTGAATTTGATGCAGGTGCTCTGAAGACTTTAATTTAAGAAACATCATTGGTTTAGGGTAATATATGACAGAGCATCATCCTCCAGTTTTCATTTCAGGAACCCCTGAGATAGCAAATAAACCGATGTTTAAGATTCATTTGACATGCATCAGAGTCAATATTAACATTATCAATACCGTATACATAAATCCTATTTGTATTAAACTGATCATAAGTAACAAGCTCCAACAGTTTGTGTAAGGGGGAAAAAGATTGCTTTATTTATTATAAATTATCTATTACATATTTATTTATTATAAATTATCTATGATAGAGCCAAAGGCTAACAATATAGGTATGCTTCAAGAACTGTTGTCTGGATTTCCTGACATCCTCTTTAAAGTTTTCATCCTTGTGTTTTCATCTGGACTGACCTCATTCTTCCCCTTGTTACGCCAACTTCTTTTGTCTCTCCCATCCACATATAGAAAATATGACCTCTGATCATGTTTCCATTAACAAAGCATGCTCCAGAAGAAAGACACCTTTTTTTTGTTTTTCCAGTCAAGTTCCAAATGCCAGAGAACACACTCTGAACTCCAGTTAACTCATTTTTTTATGGAAACACATATGAGGACGTAGCTACTAACAGTCCACCCATATACAACTTCCTCCTTCCTTGGATTAGAAAGAGGGAAGTTTCTATGGAAAGGGGCTTGTGAGCTGGGAGGAAAAACCAATAATTATCAATCAAAACACTACAAAAAAGCACTATGCTAAGTTATGGGAGGAATACAGAAGTTATAAGAAACCTTTACTTCCAAGAAGTCTAGCAGGCAAAATCAAATATATACATGCAAAAGTAATAAAAAGAACACCAAGTTGCTAATCTCAAATACTAATGGAGTGAAATGGAATGCTGTTGGGATTTAGCAAAGATCAGAGTGAGATGAGGAACCGGGAACAGCATTGAAGAGAAGGTAGTTTTGGTAGTAGAACTAGGAAGAAAAAGACTGAGTACCATTTTGTGGAGGGAAGGATCGAAGGTACATTTAAGGATGCTCTGTAGTTTTATGTTCAAAATATGGACTACAAAACAGCAGCATTCACATCACTGGTAGCTTGTAGAAATGCAGAATTTGAGGCACTATCCCAAACCTACTGAAACAGAATCTGCATTTTAACAAGATACCCTAGTGTATGTAGAGTCAGGGGAAGCACTAAGGATACTTGCTATGATGGAGCAAATTGTTTCTTGTGGAGAGTAGAGTGAAATGAAGTCAGGAAAGTAAAGAGGGCCAAGAATTATAATGAGCTTTTGTTGCCAGACTCACCATTGGCAAGGATGGGTGGATTAATGGTGGAAAGAATTTGAATGTGGGCTTTGGACTCAGATAAATTTGTATTCTGATTTGAATACTTGGTATGCCTGTAGCTTTGCACAATAATATAACCCTATCAGTTTCTCATCTGTAAAATCTGTTGCTATGAGAACTAGGGAATATGTGTGTATATGTGTGTGAATTTCAGGACACACATGCTGTGTGTGTGTGTGTGTGTGTGTGTGTGTGTGTGTGTGTGTGTAAAAGAAGGGGTCAAAATTGATAGCTGAAAAGTTGCACTATTTTTACATAGCTGATGAAAGATTTTATAGAGAGGTAATTTTATGCATTTATTAATAAATTGTGTTAAGTATGCTCCCTCATTGAACAGACATGTCATTGAATGACAGACATGTCATTGAACAGACATGTCAATGAAAAATTATAATAAAATATAATCAGTCCTATGCCAAAAGTGTTTCACAGTATGATGGGAATACAGAGCACACTTGCATGGTGGTTTATTGGAAAATTAATCTGTCAGCAATGTATATAATGGAAATAAAGGAGAAACCGGAGACAGGAAGAACAACTAGGGGAGTGTAAATCGATTCTTACATGTTCAAATTACTTAAACATGCAAATAACATTGTTAAAATTCTCACTTCTGTACACTGGTGCACAATCCTTTGTATTGTGAGAAGTTAATGACTTGGAAACATCCTTATCTCTTGGTTATAAAGATAAGTCCCTTCTTTTCTACAGCATTGGTTCACTGTTGACTGGTTGTATTTGCTCCACCCCCTTGGTCAAGACCCCTACACAGAAGCATCCCAGTGGTCACTAGCAAGAAAAGTTATAATGTCAGAGATATGAAACTAACTCCTAATTTGGTCTTCAAGTTGTAGTTCCCCACAGAAATAATGCCCAATATCAATATTTCAGGTATAATGTACTTCAGGTACATTATAAATTTTATACCTGAATTAAGACAATAACCTCCTCTTTTTTTTTAAAAGATTTTATTTATTTATTTATCAGAGAGAGAGGGAGAGAGAGTGAGTGAGCACAGGCAGACAGAGTGGCAGGCAGAGGCAGAGGGAGAAGCAGGCTCCCTGCCGAGCAAGGAGCCCGATGTGGGACTCGATCCCAGGACGCCGGGATCATGACCTGAGCCGAAGGCAGCCGCTTAACCAACTGAGTCACCCAGGCATCCCAATAACCTCCTTTTAAATATAGTCACAATTTCACACTTTCTTCCAACTTCCTAACAGCTGACTTACAAATAGACATACATAGTTATCCAACATCTAATTTAAAATTAATCATCACTACCTCTTGTAGTAGTGTTGTCTTCAGCACACGCATTAAAGCTAGTCTGAAGAGCAGTCTTTTTGTTGGATCAGAGCAGAGTGAGGAACTATGATTCTCAAAGGCCTACCTTTGACCTAGTTTGTTCTCACCACAAAAACCCAGTCCCAGCATCGTTGCTGCCATCTATGGATGTGTATTATCTTTATCTCGGCGCTCAAGTGTCCTCCACCATTTGGCATCCAGATAGGCAGAGATTTTCTTCCTGGGCTCATGGCGACACTCTCACATCTCCTGTCTGCACAGACGGTGATGAGACTTTTATCTGAGGCATTCCAGATAGCAGTGCCCTGTCCTTCTGGTTTAATAACTGCGTGATTGTGGCCCCTTTGTCTAGAAGGCTAAGATCTTCACAACACTCTAGTGAGACAGGTAACAGGAGAAGATGTGTTATTTCCTTCATGAGTAATGAAGTATATCAAGACAGTGCAAAGAACATATATATAGACACATTAAAAAATGTTACTTATGTCATCTTTTTAAGTGCTGGGAGCTGGAATAGACCACAGAGACCCTGTGGTTGAAACTTTCCATCTCAGAAGTAAAGAAAAAGAGTTGAGAAGGGAGTGACTTTCTCAAGGTCATACATGTACCTGGAATATGTCTGAGCCAGGCCACAAATTTCCTTCTTATTGATAAAAGGGTACTATACCTTTACCCCCCTGCTCTAAAGACCTAAATATTTTACTGTTTGTTTCTTACTGTGGCCTGATTTACAGGGTCCAGAAACCTAAGTCTTCAACTAGATCAATATTTATACTGAAAATTTCTATGAAAATGTCATGGGCACTAGCTTATACTTCATGCCTATTCCTGGGAAAACCCAGAGGTTTTCCTGACATGCTTCCTATGACATTTCTTTTCTCCATAGACCATTTCTTCATTCCCAGTGTAAATATTATATTTCTTTATAAAAAGACAAAATTGTCATCAAAAGAGTAACCACAGAAGAGAATATTCTATTTTCCCTAGAAATAGGCTTTTTATATATTTGACCAAATGTGCCAGAGTGAGGCCTGAATGTAGGGCTAAAGCCTTCATTACTAAATGTTTCATAAACCTCCAAGCATTCATAATGCAAAACCACTTGTCACTTCTGCTTTCAATTAGTTTATAATTTATGTATAAACTCGTGAGGATGGACATGCATTAGAGCATTACACAGATAAAAATAAAAAACTAGATACACACACACACACACACACACACACAGAGAGAGACTTTTTCCCAGCTTTGAAAGCACTGCAACTTTCTGAAGTAAGAAAGTAGCATGACAGAGATCTGTTTTCATTTCTTATGTAAAGTTGAACAGTAGAATAGACCAGGGAAAAGCCTTCATTTTTAAACATTACTGACACATGAGCCACATGAGATAATTTTTTTTTAATTTTGAGCAAATTATGGTAGTTTGTGTAATGGAATGAGAAAAAAAAAGACTTCATAAAATAAAAAGTGTAACACTTTTTATACTGGGACGGATGAACCAACTGCCTTCATGGGAATGAAAGGATAAGTTTATAATTCCAAG
Organism: Mellivora capensis; assembly: GCA_004024625.1. Taxonomy (NCBI): domain Eukaryota; kingdom Metazoa; phylum Chordata; class Mammalia; order Carnivora; family Mustelidae; genus Mellivora; species Mellivora capensis. The sequence continues at coordinate 135,651 of PISX010000829.1, read as the reverse complement.
GTAGAATCTCCTGGTACTCTAAGACTGGGAGCTTGGGTGAGAAAGGTGTTACCCATTTCCTTAAGTACATTTTCCATATTGGGTCCAAACCCCTCGACTGCCATTCAGGGCCCTCTGCTCATGGAGCTAACGATGGGAATAGTGCGGCACAGTGGCTAAGGGCACAGGTGCTGGCAACAGCCTACCTACGGTTGGCCCCTGGATCAAGCTATGTGACCTTATAATTGAACCTCTCTATTTTACTTTTTTCATCTCTGCAAAGGAAGTCATCATAGTACTTACCTCCTATGTAATTAAAAATAAATTGATACACATGAAATGCTTAGCAGAGTCCCTGATACAAGTGCTTACTCGTCTTAGTAGCTGTTTCATCAAATACATACTATCACTTTTAAGATGCACATCAATTTCAGAGATGTTAAAATGTGAAAAAAACAAAATTCCTGTATTAGGACTCAGTGAAACCCTGGACTCTTCCCATCCCTCGCATTGGTCAAATCCGTAGGACTTGGTTGAATTCGGTAAAATAAACAATACTAATAGAAGAAAAAAGGAAGAAAGAAAGAAAGAAAACATGTTAATTTATTGCAGTGTAATTAGCACTTACTATTGTGCCTTTTCTTTTATTCAGATCATCCCCTGTGTTAGAATATAAGATTCTCCTGGTCAGGTGTTTATGCTTTCTCGGCGTGCTGCTGGCCACACGGTGGCAAGCCCACCGCTGGGCATGCAGCAGATTATTAATTGTGTGTCTGGATCGATTTCTCACTAAATTTACAGTTCACAGATACTTTTGTTGTGATCACAATTGCTAGTACCAGCAACAGGAGCGAAAAGAACAAAGAATGTCTTTCTCTAAAAAGAGCTGCTTTTCTCAGTTGACAACCCAGCTGATGCATCAACAGTGAAGACTTATTTCAGAACTTTTCTCTCAGAAAATAGTCTGTTATTATCTCTAGACAGTACAGAAGCGAATACATTTTAATACAGACCCCCTCAGATTTAACACAAAACTACCTGCTGATTAAACTCCCGCTACAGTTTTTTATAGTAAAGACGGGCCTGCCAGTTGCCAATCTAAGACGGGTTTTTTTTTGGTTTTGTGTGTTTGTTTTTGTTTTTTGGTTCATAGCTAGGAACCAGCTTCACCAAGTAAGATACAAAAATACACAGTCCCTGCTCAGCTGGCTACCATTCTGCATCTTGTAAGCAAATCTAGTAGGACACAAAGAAACAGCAGTCCACCTTAGAAGAAACACATCCCAAACCAGGGTGTGTCTATATGTTTAGTCTTTTATTCTCTTTGAACTTCTGTACTTATTAGAACTTAAATTGCAACCAAACCAAATTTTCAAGTTTCAAGGCAAATTTTTGTTTGAACTTTTGAAATATTCTTATGCTCAATTTTTTAAAAATTTCAAACATTTTCCTTACCAATATTAAATTCCCTATCTTTCATACTTGGACCTTTAATGTTTTGTTTTTCTTTTTTTCCTTCTGGGAGTCATGCTCATCTAGAGGGAAAGTCCTATAACTCCAGTTTTGTTTCTCAATCACCGTTCCCACACAAGTTCACCATAACTAATTGGCCCTTGACTATCACTGAACTTTGTCCAAATCGTCTTTCCACCTGCTCCCATGTGGAGCTCAAAGCTCTCAGGAAACAATTAATCCTGAAGTATTTCTAGTGCCAAAACAAGCTTTCAACTTCAAAGAAACTATAGCAAGAACTAAAAAAAGAGGCTATTTTTTTTTTTTAGTTTTATTTTGATTTTAAAATGGAGTTGCAGTTTTAGGGCCTGAGTGGTGTGTTCGTGTAGAGAGAAACAGTATCAGATGCTGGGGAGAGCGTTGGAAGTCAAGGAAAATAAGGCTCATATTTGGACTCTGCCAGTTAGTCATTGTGCTGCTCTACTCTGAACCAGTGACTTCACCTCTTGTGGACTGATTCTCTCTTACTTAAGATGAAGATATTAACCTACTCATAAGGTTGTTATGACAATGACTATATATCAGGTGCCTTGCTTCTTTGCCTTTCTGTACAAAGCAGACTCATAGGAAACAGTAGTGGCCCTCAGTACTGTGAACTTTAAACTCAAGACCTACCTATTAGTCATTTAATAACACTGCATTTTTTCACAAGTTGTTTTATTTATATGAGTCCTTCTTTTCCCAAAAATGGGCTTTATCAAAGTAATTAGAAGGTGAGCAGTGATGAAGATGGAAAGTGGTTATGATATTTGCATGTTCTTTTCATATTATATATGTAATGGAATTTCTGGAAATTAAATCCACATGAAGTACCCAGAAAAGCTCATTTTCACTGAGGAGTAGAACCTGCCTTGGGTCTCTGCTGTGAATCCAGTGCCCCTAGACAAGCTGTTTAACTCCCCCAATCTCAGTTTCCTTATTTATAAGACAAGCAGTTGGAATGCCTTCACCTGTTGGATAAACATTTACTGGAAGGTAAGACAAAAAAAAAAGGTCAAGAAACAAGCTTTGCTCTGGATAAGTCCATAGTCTCCCAGAAAAAAACAGAGGAAAAAAGTGGTAATTATAGGACATGGTGATGGTGGGAGAGGAAAATTTAAGAAGGGACAGTACTGAAGAGTTTTTCCAACGAGCATGCAAGTTAGACTCACTGAAGTTTGCTAGGATTGCAAGATCCCAGGCTAAGGGAGATGCACACGCAAAGGCAAGGAGGTGAGAAGGGACATGGATTATTCAAGGGACTCCAGTCTGTTCTGTGCTTGTCACTGCAAAAGCAGGGTCATGCTGCTCAGAGGTGAGACAGGAAAGTTGATTATGCTCTTAAAAAGTAGTAACACCAACACTAAGGAGTCTGTGCTAGGTGATCTTGTACTCTCAAGTCATAGAAATGATTTCCTGTCTCTACTATTAAAGCTGTCAGTACCCCCCCCGAAATCAAATGAATGCATCTATTTCTATGGCACTCGTGAGCACAGCTTTGGAGAGAATTTGAACAATGCTGCAGGAAGGGATTGGGGCCAGGAGAGCCTATTGCTACCCTACATAATAGGAATGTCTTTACTCATTTCTTTTTAGATGTAAAAAGTGTGGTAGTATTATTTGCCATGATTTTTTCTACTCTGGCTAAACAGTTGGTCATTCTACATGAAAAAAAAAATTGTTGACCATGCCACCGTGTTGGGGAGTACAGAGAGGATGAGAGAATGATGTGTGTGTTAATACATTATATGAACTTACAGATTTAGTAATGCCTTGGGAAACATTAGTCTTTTAGTCATCACAGACACAGTATTTGGTGTATTTGGCTTTAACTAAAAAGTTCAGACATGCAGCATAATCAGAACTGCGTTATTTCTCACTTACTGACTGTGTTTCCTTAATAGTGGGCATTCATCTGTCATTCAAGCTCCAGCCGGAGGCTCATGGAGATTCTTGATTTAATTCATTCTAACTCCCCTCATCCACTCTGCTCATCCCCTTATTTCTCCTCCTCCATACCTCCCTCCTCATTCCCTCTTATCCCTTCCCCATCCCCTGTCACTCTAATTGCCTCCCCTCTCTCTCCCCACCTCCCCACTTTGCCCCTTCTTCATCCCTCCCCTCTACTCCTGTCTGCAAAATATTCCTTCGTACCTTCTTCTTTGGTATTAAACTACATACCATTTTAATATTATGGTGATAATATTACCTAGGGCTTCACAGTCTAGAAAGAGCTTTGCAGCAATAATAATGATAGCAAATGTGTATAGCACTTACCATATGGCAGACATTCTTCACAACCTGGTACAAATATTAACTCATTCAGTCCTGCTAAGTAGGTACTATTAGTATCCCTGTTACAAGAGAAGGAACTGAACTGAAATTCAAGGAAGTTAAGTAACTTGTCCAAGGCCATACGGCTGGTAAGTGGCAGCATGGGGATATGAACCCACACAGCTTCATTTCAGAGTCATGTTCTGACCACTATAAATAGTTCCCTTTGGTGTTTCTTCCCACAGCCATTTTCATTATGGTCTTAAAATAAGACATTTTATGTCATTATCTACTAAGATGGTTGCATAATATTCATGAGTATTTTCTGGTCCCAAATAAGACATATTAGCCTAAATTTCTTTTTTTTTTAAGATTTTATTTATTTGACAGACAGAGATCACAAGTAGGCAGAGAGGCAGGGAGTGAGAGAGAGAGGAGGAAGCAGGCTCCCTGCTAAGCAGAGAGTCCGATGCGGGGTTCGAGCCTAAGACCCTGGGATCATGACCTGAGCCAAAGGCAGAGGCTTTAAACCACTGAGCCACCCAGGTGCCCCATTAGCCCAAATTTCTGATTGATATAATTTTATTTTTGTTTTTCAATATCATAGACATTTATTAACAACAACAAAGGACTTGGTTTCCTCTGAGTAAGAAACTTTATAACCAGCCTCCCCCCTTATGTTCTTTTTTATTTTATTGTTTTTTAAATTAGCAAGTTTAAAAATGATGTAAGGTTACAGTTTATACCTGAAAACAAAAAAACTAACACTGCACTCTAATGGACTAGAAACCATCAATTCACCAAGTTGACTCTATAAATTTTCCAATATAATGGTGACAGCATTTGTTTTCTGATCTTGACCAATTCCCTGGGTAAATAAAGTGGAGAGAAAGCAGAAGCAAATGTTGGAAGGATTGGAAGATATAAAGACCCAGTTTTAACTCTCTGAGAGAGTTGTTAATATTGTTAATATTGTTAATATTAATATTGTTAATATTGTTCTTGATTTGACATTTTAAACTATAGACCAGGGTCTACTTACTTGTTTTAACCTGAATATTAAAAGAAGTGAAGACTTATGTTGGCAAAATGCCCTCTTCTCTACATATCACCAAATTCCAACTTAATTTAGATAAGACCCATGATGAAAGGAAAACTTGTTCACTATGATAAACTTTGTAAATATATTAAGCCTATATAAAGTGTCATTTTGCCTAAAGATTTTTAAAAACATCTTTCATCTATGCAAAATGCTGTTTCCAAGTTTCTGCAATTTAATTTCATATAAAAACTGCTAAATGATTTGAGAAGATAGAAGCTGTTAACTTCACAATCAGAAGTTTGCCGTATTTCAAGATGGAAGAGTTATACAAACGCTTTGCCTACTTACATTTCTTTCCATTAGTTTCAGGGTCCATTGTTGTTGTTTTTGTTTGTTTGTTTGTTTGGTTTTGGTTTTGGTTTCTTTAGCTCTAGCTTTGATTTCTGTGAAATTGGGCAGTATGCCAAGTGGCATATAGTAAGCTAGATTGACGAGGCAGAAGTTTGGCTTCAGATGGATGATTGCACTAGGTAACCTTTTTAGATTCTCTCTTTGTCTAAGCCTGGAATTCTGATTCTCTGATTACTACAAAACACAACTAAAAGTATGGATTATGAAGATGAGGTTCTGAAGCCCAGTTTCCCTTTTTGTTTTCTCATTGTGGTGGATCCTCTACCCACTCCTCACAAGCTTAAGTCCAATCTCTTCTGTTGGTGGTTCTATAACTTGGGAGTGCAGATGTGGCTGAAGTGATTGAGAAACCGTAATTAAGATGGTTAATGAACAGTGAAATGCTGCCTCCCTTTGTATTAAGAGCAGTTAGGGTGCTGCATTAGCAAAGCTAGGAGAACTCAGTCTGGTTTTCCCCCCATGGTAATTAATTGACCTCCTTGTCATCAGTTGAGACATGAGGAGAATAAAAATTTTCAGCCTAGGTATTGGAGTTGGTGGGTGTTGCTGTGCAACTGGGCATTGATTTCCTTTTTTGTTCTTTTCTATTCCTTTCATATTGATCCTCCCTGTCACAGCTCACAGATTCTCCCATTATCTTACAAAAGAAAAAAGAAAAAAAAAAAACTGTCCCAAAGTTTCAGAGGTTTGAATTCAGTTTCATAAAGTTTCCACTGTGGAGTTATATTTGAGGATTCCTAAAATCTTTGAATCTAGTCCACCCCTGGTTTTTTTCGCTGAAGAGAAGACATTTTTTTCTGGGAAAAAATAGGTGATACGGCTGAATAAGATGTGGCTGAAATCATTCAACCAGTTTTGCATCTAACATTATGCAAAAGCTGATTTTTGTTTAGGTAGACTTCCTAGACAAAAACAAACTGATGAATAAAGGGGAAAGTTTTCTGTAAATAAAGCTCTAGTCATACATGTCAAACTTGGGTTATTTAGAAATATCAAAGAAGCTTTGTTTCCTATATGAGTACCCAAATCAAAAACAGTACTAGAAATTTAGGTGGCTATCAATTATTTGATAAAAGGTGATTTCTATTTATTGAAAGGAACAGTGGTCCTTAGCAAAAAATAAATGTATGTGATATATTTCCCTGTGTTTTCCTTATCATTTTATTAAGATACAATTCATGTATTATAAAATTCACCATCTTAAAATGTACAATTTGGTGGATTTACTTTGTACTTGAATATTAAATGGGTATTTTATAAAGATTCAAGGACACCCCCTTTTTGGTGAAGATTTATATTTCTTTTGTTTGCATTGTTCTTAAACAACTGATGGAGGGAACCAATGACATTAGGGAGTTGTTTGAAGACAGAACTCTTCAAACAGAAAGGTAGCTTGAGCGTAGAAGGCCAGAATTAAGATGAGACAGGTGCCTATCACTATGGGGCAGATTTTATTTGCTTTTTACTGTACCTGAGTCCCTGATACTACAAAGGATTGCGGTCTTCATTGTTTTACTTGTGAGTCTTCCACTATAATAATAAAAGCTTCTTCAAGGCAAGGAATATATCATTTTTATTGGAGTATCCTTTTGACTAGCATGGTAACTTTTCTCACATGTTTCAAAAACGAACAGGAACCTGGTTTGCTTTTTGCAGCTCCCTCTTCCCAAGTGTAACATGATGTTGAAATGGACATTTTATCAACCTATGAATAAAGGTGTTTCAATAGGTTATAATATTACTGAACTGCAGCAGAGATCCTATGGGAAGAGAGGTACTATGGGCACAGGAAGACAACTTGATGGGCAGTGGTTCTCCATCTAGGTAGGGAATCCACCTTTGGGTTTCCTTGGTGGACCTCCCTTGGACAGTATATCATTAGAACAGTGCAGGAGATCAAGCTTCCTGACAAGGATTCTGTGCACAGATAGGGAAGCCGTTCACTGCCCTGACTGAAATGAAGGTGTGGAAGAATGCTGGTTGCAGAACTCACTTTTCCTCTACTCATAGTCTATGAAGAAAAATGATCTGGAGTATTCATATCTCAGAGTCAACTCTAAGAGGAAGAAAAATCACCTTTCCTCAATGCCAAAAATTTAGCAACTTTTACAAAGACTAGTAGTTTCACTATTTATCTCTCTGCAGTTTTATCATTAAAATATTTTCTTTGTTTCCTCAAGACTTCATCTGCTCTTGCTACTCATTTGCTCTTGAAAAGAGTTGTAATCTTTTTGTTTTTTATCTATAATCATTCCTCAGCAACAAATGGTGAAGCCACGGACCAAAGATTATAATTTTCATTAGAGAATAAACCAATGAACTCTGTGAGACAAAGCTGCTCATTTCTTCCAAATATCCCCGTGAACACAACGGAAGGCAATTCTAAAAACTGGCTATTTCTAAAAAATGTTCCAAGAACATAAATGTCTGCTTCTTTGGAGGTCTCTTTTCTTTTCCAGCTGTGCATTCTGTTCATCTCATACAACAAACCTTCACCGAGTTATTATGTGCCAGGTACTTTGCTAGGCTTTGGGAGCTATAAAGATGAATAATACATAATTGTTGCTCTTAGATTCTGAGCCTAAAAGTTCCTTCAGTTTTTTATCTAAACATTAGGCCAAAGCTCCCAAACTAGATTTTGACAAAGATTCCCATATCATGAAGCTAAAAGTTTTACCCCAGTGTAATTCAGCTTGGATTTTAGTCTGCATTTGTTATATTCATCATGATGGGATTTTTTGGTTTACTAATATTCAATAAATTCAGTGATTTAGAAGCCTAATTAGAGTGCTAGAAGCTATCTAAAATCTGTCCTTCAAAGTCTAAATTTGCTAATTTCTTGGACAGAAAAAGAAATCCTTAAAACTTACAGGTTTTTGGACTCATTTTAAAGAAGACTTGTATTTTTCTTTCTCATATTGCGTTACCTGAACGTATGTTGAGATTAAGGGAACAACATTTGTTCTTTATTATGTTTCTGTGGCAGAACTTCTGAATGTTTAACTAGGCTGTGGGAGCAGTTATCAAGCATAGTATTCTGTGTCATAATTTCAACTAATGAATAATTGAACACTAAAAAAATTTACTTCAAACAAAATTTTCTATCTGGATGAAATATGTAACTCCAGAAGGAAATATGAGCTCTTTAAATATCATACAGATCTCTCTCTGTCTGTTCTTCCCTTATTATAAATTTTTGGCTAAGGTAATCTACTTGTATTTTAATATCTATACTGATTAAAGAAGTTTGTCTGTTAGAACACATTTTTATATTTGTTACTTTACCCATATTGCTCTTTATAAGATGGTTTGGCCTCTTTGTATTTTCTTTGCTAGCTCATTAAATTATTGAAGTATACCCCCAAATTGGAATAAATAAGATTTATGCTATATAAGGAGAATCAGAACTATAATCTAATGATTATCCTTATTAAGCAAAAGATATATGAAAAGATATATGAAAGAAAATGAACACAAATATAATTATATTTATTTTCTGGAATAAAATTCCATTTATTTTACTTTTATTGGATAGCTTGATTGATAATATTTTCAATTTTGAAAAAAGAGTCATTTTTATATAGCATTACTTGTAAATAGACATATACAGAGCCCCCTAGTAAGGGTATATCGATTTAAAATTTTCCAGCTTTGGCTCTGAAAAGGGATATTATTATTCCTCTAACATACTCTAGGCCTTATTCAGTTTGTGAAACCTTAATGAACTATAGCTTAGCACTGAGTTATTTTCAGTAGTCTTGATAATATAAATTGCAGTAAAGCCAATGAATTTATAACATTATTAGGGAAATAAAAACAAAACAAAAAAAAACATTATTAGGGAAGATAATCTGAAGAATGCATTACTCTGTTACCAACAGGTTCAAAGTTTTGTTTATATTTTAAGATTTAGCATTATTAATCAGGGAGTGAAAGTATAATTACAGAAGAAGTGAGTTCCCCAATTTCAAAAGACGTTCATGGAAAATGAGACAAATCTGAAATTATTAAAATAATATCTATATATGTTACTTGCACCTGTACTAGGCCCACAGTTTTATAGGCTACAAAGATGCATACTAGACTGTGTTTTATTCAGGAACTTACATTATGGTTGGGGAATTAAGAAATTATCAAATGAAAAGTTATAATGATTTTAAATAACTTTAAATGAGGAAATGTTACAAGACTAAAGTTAGCTGTGAAATGGATGCTCCACACTATGCCCAACGGCAGTGGGTACATTTGAAAGTGTGGGAGCGGTCTCTAGGTAGGAGTGCATTAGAACAATATAATTTAAGCTGAACCTTTAAAGTTAGGATTTAGAAAAACAGAAAGGATAAGAACGTTCTCTCCAGACATAAGGTATTCCAGTGTGAAAAAGTAAAAATTGAGAACCTCTGACTTGGACTGATTAAAAAGGAGCCATGGGGAAACACCTGGGTGGCTCACTTGGCTAAGCATTGATTCGTAATTTCAGCTCAGTTCATGATCTCAGTGTCATGAGATCGAGCCCCATGTCAGATTCCTTGCTCAGCTTGGAGTCTGCTTGAGATTCTCTGTCTCCCCTCCCTCTGTCCTTCCCCCTACTCTTTCTCTTTCTCTAAATAAATAAATATATAATCTTTTAAAAAAGAGGTGGGGAGCCAACAGCTTGTATTTAGGAATATTCACTAAGACTGACTAGCCGGTTCAACATTTATATTGAGGAGGTGTGCACACGGAAGGACACAATATGGCAACCTCTGATTTTAAAGAACTTTAAGTTAGTATAGGAAATGAGACAACATAAAAGAATATCAGACAAATGTAGAAAGTGCTATGGACATTCCAAATTTCATTACTCCCAAAATTTGATGAGTTATTTCAAAGAGAATTCTGTCTTTCAAGTTTCAGTGTTCACAAACACCTATGTGTTTGGATTATAGTTATTGTTTCTACTTTTGTCTTTGTGCATATAAACTGATTATTGTGATCTTTCTGTTGCATTTTGTTTAATACCTACTGCATCCTTTAAGTATAAATATGACTCTTTCACTGGCAACATACATTTTGAGCATGTAACTGTCTCTCTCACAATAGTGAACAGAATACTTGAGACCAGACTGGTAATACAGGATGACAACTGCCATCATTTTGTTATGTTCAGATTCAGTAAACTATAGTTATGTGGTGAAGCAATTCAGCTCTTTGTTAATGACAGATTTATTGAAGACACGCTTTCAGAAGGATTGTACTAGAAATCCTGTTAAAGTGCCATCTATTACACCATTAGGATAGTCATTAAAATTGTTAGTGCGGACTTGTTATTCATGAGTTATTGGTCTCTCACCATTCTCAGTGGTTTCTGTCAATACTACTCTACTCTTTGTTCGTTGTGGCTATTCAGTTCCAAGAAATGAAGGCATATCAGCTTTCTCTCTTTTCCTGCAAGATTTCAGGGGTTGAAGTGGGGGTAGGAGAGGTGGTATGGTAGTGAGGGTGGAATTGAGAGAGATTGAAATCCCTGTCCTAATTGTTCCCGATTATATAGGGTAAGGATGATACTTAAGATCCCACTCCCTTTTTTTTTTTTTATAAGAAGCATGTTAAAATCTAACTATAAAAAAGTTATGGCTGGTTTTCATTTAAAAAAAATTTGGAAGTAGAAAGTACTTTAGGATTAATGTATCATTAAACCAAACTGACAGACATCTGGTCTTTAATTTATTTTCCTTTCTGTTCACAGTTTTGAAGTAAGGAATTGAACTTTATGAAAGTCAATGTAAAGTTGTAATTTAATATACATGTATTAGAGTGTAGTAGTTAAGAGCTCAGAGTCCAAAGTCAGAGAGCTCTGGACTCACATCCCAGTTCCACAGCTTTAATGGACCACCAGCATGATTTGTGGGAAGTATCTTAACTCTTCTAGGCCTCAGTTTCTGTATTTCTAGTATGGAGACAAGAGTATCTACCTAAATTTGTTTTAAGGATCACTGTGCATGAGACTAAGTGCATAATGATGATGCACTCATCATTATCATCAAAATCAGAAGTAATTTAACCTGATTACTTCTCAGTACCATTGTTTGATAAGGTTAGAGGGAGACAATCTAATTTAGCACTGGCTCTTTCAATATTTTTTCCTGGTCATAAATCTACACTGAGCTTTGTCTGTAGATGGCCAGAGAAGCCAGTTGCAGACCTTGACATGGATTTCACAAACTGCCCTCCAGAGTGTTGGATCCTATAATCTGTGTCCTCTACATCTAACATGACAAGAAGTCAAATGTGCAGATGGGAAGTGTCCTGCAGCTCCCATTTGCCCTCAGTTTTTGGAAAATAGTACAATATTCACAAATTGAAAAATTAAAGAATGCAGATAACAAGTACAAACTATTAAAATAATTATTGTAAAAAAGATAAGCTGAGGGGCACCTGGGTGGCTCGGTTGGTAAAGCATATGACTCTTGGTCTCAAGGTTGTAAGTTTGAGCTCCACATTGGGTGTAGAGATTACTTAAAAAAAATAAAATCTTTAAAAAAAAGATAAACTGAGCCATGTCAAATATTTTAAGAGTTTATTTGAGCAAAAATTGATTCAGATTCAGATTGGGGAGCACCAAACCAGAAGTGTTTAGGAGCAGTCTACCAACAGGAGCCAGGGCAAAAACTCATATAAAGTAAGTGTGGAAGCAAAGAAGGGAAATTATTGATTGGCTGTAGCTTAAAGCTTAGTTGGCTGTTTATGACTGGTTGTTTTGATTTTGTAATCTTGAAGCATTTACAGGCTTAGATTTTGGTTTGCTTCCAGAGGCCACCACAGCATTAGAGCCCCCTCAGTCTAATAGCATTCTTGTTTAATTAATTTAACATTTTCAGTCTATGCATCTCAGACATAAATGCTGATAGCATTGATATATGATATTCTAGGTTTATGTACATATGTGTATGTATATATTCATATATATATTAAAATATGCCTATATTTTAATAATGTCCTCTTAATTTTTTTAACAGTAAAAGTAGATGTCTTTATGTCAGTAGATACACAGTTTCAGTAGCTTCATAGGTTTTTCATACTCCTAGTCGTTTAAGCAGTGTCTTGTAATAATAAGGTTATTTCCTTTTGTTCCCCCACTGTTGTCATGGTTCTATAGTGACTGCTCCAAACATTTGTCCAGGAGAAAGACATGTCTTTCACTTTCAAAGCTTTTAGGCAGAGTTTAGTACCTGACAGAATGGCCAAAGTCTAATTCCAGGAGATGATGAATTTGAAGAATGTACATGGTGGGATGAAGTTGAGTCAGTTGGGGAAGGCAAAGAAATCACAGGCCAGACCTCCAGACTGTGAAAGTACCTTGATATGGTCATTTTACTCCAGGACCTTATCCTTACCTTTGTAAATCTGAGAGGTAATGGGGTCCCAAAGACTCCACTTTCATAGGTGTGTGATGTCAATGGCCATGTTGTCAAGCTGTGATGACTGGATGCTGTCATCTCTATGAGAAGATCAAGTAGTCATGTTCATCATCCTTTCTGATCCTCCCTTTTCTGTGTGTCTATGAGTTATTTTCTCCTCTTGACTGACCTAGCTTTTTTTTAGAGATGTTAATTTAGACATAGTTTTAAAATATATGTTAATTTATGTTCTAATACTTTAGAACATGTTATACTTAAGACATGTTTGCTGATTGAATTGTATAATACTCAAGCAACAGAATAAGTCTATGGTTCCATTTCCAGAGTGTTAAAAAATTTTAAGAAGGAAAGAAATTATAGCATGATTCTACCTAATATTTCAGTCATAATTTTAAAATGTAAAATGTTTATTAGACAAAAGATTAAAGATTTTTTCCATAGAATTATCAACGCATAAGGTCAGTTCTTTAATTTTGCTCTTTTCCTCCACAACTGAGCACACATCCAACCAGTTTCTGCACCACCACATTCTTTCCAGTCTCCACCCTGCCCCAGAAAAGAAAAAAATATATATAATTTGAATAGGCTAAATTGCTAGTTTCATAGAGAACAGGGTAAATGTGTGTTAAGAGTCATATGTCTGTCTCTTCCTTTATCTCTTTTCTGTGCAGCTCCATAGAAACATTGAACAAGATGAATCAATGTTTCAGGCCAACCACCTTGTTGCATTCTGGCTTTATTCCACTCTTACAGCAGCAGAGTCGATAAGTGGAGACAGGTGTTGTTCTGCAGAAATTGCTGTCTTTACTTTTCCCCACCCACCTGTCCATGTGGTAGGGTTTGTAAATGAACTTACTATCTGTCTATCTCTTGTTCTCTTTCTGCATGTATATGCTCACTTGGCTGTGATGGTTGTAAGTCTCTGTATCATGAAGCTCACCTAGGACCCAAGATATAGATATGGATACAAGGAAGTTAGAGCCTACTCTAAACTTATAATGTATTGCCCAAATTGGGACACTTTGGAAGGTGGTGCTTTGATAATAAAACTGGGACAAGGGGGTAAACTGGAATGTACCTCCTACCCCTTCTAATGTAAACCTTATGCCAGAGCTGAATCTTTGGCTGTTTATCCTTCCATCTGATTAGGATGCTCCCATCCTCTGCCACCAAGGCCAACAAATGGACTTGAGACCTCTGAGGAGCACATCTGTTAAAACAAACAACCTCCCCAAATAAAAGAAAATCCACTGTATTAAAATGGTTAACTGTATCCACACATAGGTGGTGTGTCCAGAAAATTTGGTAATATGGTGTATATAAGATTGTTTCCTGGCAAGCAGCCCCTATGTGATACTTCAGAATAGTGAGTGGATATATAAAAGTTGGAAATTATAGAATGGAAGGCTATAATAATAATAATAATAATATCTGTTCACTTAGAAAGAATTTTAAATGTGCCAAAGTCCAAGATGCCTCTTATCATGAATCAGGTGTCAGACAAGTGTGAGCCTGGAAGCCATTCTGACTATTTAAAAGTATTTTATATATATCTGATCTATTCCAATATATGTTTACTTAATAGTTACATGTTCAGCAGGGAAACTTATTTAACTATTTCTAAGGTTCGAGGGTAAATGTCACTGTTGCCATATATACTTCCTATAATGCTTTTCAGTCATTCATTCTATAAATACATTTTTAAATCAACTATATGCTAAACACAAGTATACAACATCAGTTGAATTACAGTCCCTGTAGTGATATCTTCAAGTGACTACATTTTTTCCCCAAAGTTCAAGTATATAAAATTATCAAACTATGGACATTTTTCTAATACATTTTATCTGTAATTGTCTAATTTTACATTATAAAATGAATATACATTTCAACAAAACAAATTAATCTCTGAAATTAATCTTTTAGTTTAGAAATATACTCTAAAATTCTAGATTGTGTTAATTTGTCCTAGCCTTTCTAGTTTGCTCGCAACACGTAACATAGAAGAAAGTAAACATGACTCTTTAGGTTGTAAATACTTTCTAAGCTACTTAAACACCGTGGGTCTAAATAGTAATGATCAATCTGTGTATCTTCTTTAATTAAAAGCCTATATTTAGTACATTATACTGTGTCCTTACCTATAAGGACTAATGATATTAACAGCAAGAGGTTTTTAGTATATAAATGTGTATATATACATATACTACATAGTGTATACATATCCAAAGATACACTATATCCAAAAAACACAGGTAGAATCTCAGTGTGTTTCAACCAGATAATTACACTAAATACAGTTGAGGATAGGATGAGGTAGGGGAATTTTTTTAAGTGATTATTTCAGATTTTCTGTATTCCATCAAAGACTTAGAGGAAGTGTCATTTTTTTTTTCATTTCATTTCAGATGCAAAATTTTTATTCTTTGAACAGGAAATTATTCATATTTCCGTTTGGAAACTCATCTGTTTTTCCTTTCCCATCTGAAAACAAATTTGGGAGAAGAAACAGTTTTAACAAAATTTTAATTAAATAGCAGCAAGGAAATACTGGAAGCCTAAAATACATAGTGTAGAGTAAAATGAGGGAAATATTAGTGTTTTAAAATTAGGTTATAAATCTGCATAGGTGATAAAGAAAAAATAATGTTATCACTTAAAACAACTGATCAAATGCTCATAAACAAGATGATGATTTATCTTATTTTCCTTATATTGTTATTGATGAAATGCCACTATAATAGAAGGCATAAACAATCACAAAACCACTCTTTTCATTCACATATTTTTTAAAAAATTTTTAAAAGATTGATTTATTTATTTTAGAGAGAGAGAACTAGAACATGGAAGGAGGGGCAGAGGGAGAGAGTATCTCAAGCAGACTCCACACTGAGAACAGAGCTCTCCACAGGGCTTAATCTCATGACCCTGAGATCAGGACCTGAGCTGAAACCAAGAGTCAGATGCTTAACTGAATGTACCACCCAGGGACCTCAGTTGTTTTGCTTTTGAATCTACTTTTTCACTGTATTTCTGAATGGTCAGGTCTCAAATGAAATGGAAAATCAAGAAATATATGTGGTTATTTGTGTTCTCGTGGTGGTGGTGGTTGTTCTCTACCCCAGAAAAGTAGATCAGTTTCCAAACTATATAGATGAACATATTGTTACATAACAAGTGGCAGGGCAGAAGTGTATTTCTTTGCCTAAATTAACTGACAATTGTGTCAGTTTTATGCTTCATTGTCAAAGGAAATCAATTCACTTAGCATCAGGGAGAAAGCAGACATTCCTTGGACACTGAGATTGTCTTAAATCAGGATGTTCTCACACAAGTCAGTGGATGAAGACAGGAAAAGAAATACATCCACCTCTTTACCAAGAACTTTGCATCAGGTGTTTTATACGTATAATTTTACATAATACTTTTGGGTCAATACAAACATGGCAGCATTTACAGAGTGGTGAGGAATTAATGCATTCATCTTGTTAATTTGGAGCCAGAATCTAATGCCCTGTTGTTCACAGAAAAGAAAGGAGGCAACTGTGAATTTATTCAGCTTAATACTGTGCATAGATTGCAATCAATAGATAATTTTATTTGTTACCTATACACAGTTCTTTTTATAAACACTGTAATTACTTTCTATCAATTCAATCAACTTTATCTCCTTAATCAGAGCAGTTTAATAAAATGGTAATAACATTTTCTTGCCCCAAACTGTCTGGAAAATTTTTAATTGTTTTTGCTTTACCAAATAACATCAGAAATCCTAGTCTGTGAATTATATTTGTAAAAATGATTATGCATGAAGCTCTAGTCTTTGGGAACATCAGCTATAATTCTATATATCACTTTCTTATTATGTACTTTAATTCAATAGAGGAGATATATAGCAAAAAACTGAAACATTGGGATTCAAGTTATCACTGCCATCATTCTTTTAGAACATTGCCTTTGGGAACTAGGAATTTTTCTTTCCTACATTCAGTACTATCTAGGAAAATGTTGAGGCACATTAAAAAGGAGAGTGTAATAAAAAATCTGGCCTTTTAAATCTTAAGATCTCAAAGTTGTATGTTCTCTTCTGAACTCTCGTTTGAAAAGATCTGTCAAAAATAGTTTTTTTCCAGTCACACATAGAAAGTAGTAAAATAGCTTCTCTGCATTCCAGAGATCACATAGCATTGTCCTACTGAATTGAAAAAGAATCTAGTGTTTGTTGCTGTTGTTGCATTATTGTTTTTTGTCATTTTAAATTTGTGATAAATTAGGACAAAGTTAACTATACTTCTAGGAGTAAATGGAATTCTCAAAGAGATAAGCTAACTCATTCTTTGTGCCAAGATATCGTTTAGGAAAAAAAAAAGTGTTCATCAACTGGTTGCCTCAGATATTTACTCATCTCATATGGCTGACTGGTTTACAATGACTGTAGAGTCTCTTTTTTTGCTTCTCTACATATCAATTTTAATGTAAATAAATTATTACTTCAGATACTTCTCTATAACTATTTGTTACATAATATGTTATAATTGGGGGTGCAAATCAAACCACTAGACAACAGATAAGCTGATACAATTTTATCACTTATTTGAAGAAAAAATTATTATATATAAAAATACTTGATTGAATATCTTAATGCCTTTGCAAGGGTTGTACATTTATAAATTGTTCATTTTTCCACTTAAATATGGAGAACTCCCATATGTATTCATTAGTTAACACTGAGAGTCTTGAAAAGTCCCTATTTCAGTCCTTCAGATTCTAATTGTGGCCAGGATCAGAGATACTTTTATAGAAAAAGACTTGGGAAGTTTTGGTAACTAATTTGGTAAAGGAGAAGAGAGAAGATGAGGGCACCAACCTGACACTAGGAAGACATTACCAGAAAAAAGGGAACAGACCAATCAGAGTGCCAAAGCTAATCATGGGCAAAGAGAAAGCCAGCATCTGGGACTCAGGCTCTGACCTCCAAACTTTGCTCATGATCCTACTTTCCACTCCTTCCTCACATTCTTCTTCTGAAAGCATCATTGGATTCAACTAAAGGCATGTTCTTCTCTTTGAAGAAAGTACTCATTATGCCAATTTCAGGCCTTTGCTAATTGTGCAAAATATAGCCCTTCTCAACTATGCAAACGTGGGTCTTTTTCAAATGGGTACATATTAATTTACCATTTTCAATCTTGGAGAGAAAGAATATGAATGAATGAGAATTTTAAAAGACTTCACCATGAGAGACTATGGACTCTGAAAAACAACCTGAGGGTTTTGAAGGGGCGGGGGGTGGGAGGTTGGGGGAGCCAGGTGGTGGGTACTGTGGAGGGCACGCATTGCATGGAGCACTGGGTGTGGTGTAAAACTATGAACTCTGTTACGCTGAAAAGAAATAAAAAAAATAAAATAAAATAAATAAAAGACTTCATTGCAGAAATACAGTCAATGGCAAACTGCTTTTCTAAACCTCAAAAAGAGTTTGAAAGTATGTGGGTGCAAACCACACTAAGGAGTAAATGAGCCTACTCATTAGGAACTCTGTGGAACGACAGTGTTTTTCTGGAGGTTAAGGTCATTAAAAGTTCAATTCCCAGTAAAAACGATGGTTAGTCTGACCCATAGTTTGCCTAGTCAAGTAGCTGGTCTATTCCTTCTATATAATTAAATTTTTGTTAGTTGTTTTAAAACACACAAAAACAGGATACAGCTTTTTTGTGGTTTCTCTTTGATGAGTTTCTAAAGGGAATAGTTTGAGGTTTTTTCTCTTAGTAGAGTGAGGAGAAATGAGACACAGAAAAACTAGTACTGTAGGGAGTTTGCACATATGAATTATATTTTTCTTCTTGGTAGAGAAATTGAAATTTTGCAGAACCATATTGAAAGGGACTTTGCTTTAAGTTGATGGCTTTAGCTTTACCAAAATGTTTAGTCACTGGATGTAATTTTACACAGTGACTGTAGTGTGATGTGCAAATTTATGAGCACTCCCTTGTTTTGAGTTTAAAATTATAAGTATAAATTAGAAGCACCATAGAGATTTTTGTTTCCAAACCTCTCATGTTTCAAGAGAATAATGGAAAGACCTATGTAAAACAATCAAAAAATCTTCTCAAACTTGGTCAGAGAAAAAGCATAATATGGCAGCCAGGCATTCAGACTGTGATCTAGAATATGTGGGCCCCCAACAGAGCTTACCAGTTGTTTGACCCTGAGAAAGTTTTTTAATTTCTCTGCATCTCAGTTTCCTCACTTGCAGAATGGTGATAATAATGGTACTTCTAGGTTCTTTGTGAAGATAAAATTAGTTAACATATGTGAAGCACAAAGAAAACAGTAGATGTGATATGTGTTATTGTAACTATTGGATATAAATATATATTTTATTTTTATTTATTTTTTTTTAAGATATTATTTATTTATTTGTCAGAGAGAAAGAGAGAGTACAGGCAGGCAGAGTGGCAGGCAGAGGCAGAAGGAGAAGCAGGCTCCCTGCGGAGCAAGGAGCCCAATGTGGGACTCGATCCCAGGATGCTGGGATCATGACCTGAGCCGAAAGCAGCTGCTCAACCAACTGAGCCACCCAGGCATTCCCTAAATATATACCCCTAAATATATATTTTAAATTTGGCATTTTATCAAGAATATGGTGCAGAATTATAAGTACATCATATATATATACATATGTATATATATATATATATATACATATATATATATGTCTTATTTTTTCCATTTACCTATTTTTTTCCACTTACCTATTTTAAGACAAAGTTCTAGTTGGTTAAAAAATTAGAATTTTCAGACCATCAAGTTAAAGATACATAAATGCAAAGTATTTAATATTAGCAGCTAACTACTCAATATTTTCCTTTTCTTCTTTAAATTACAGGGAGTTTTTTCTGTGGTCACATTCTCAGTAAGGCAAAGACATTGAGTTGAAGATCTGTTAAAATTAGAATGATTAAGTGGCATGTATTGGGGTTGGAGGGGGAGTGTGTCATGTGCCACCTCTGCAGATAGGAAAACAAAGTAACATGGTTTGATATTTCTGGAAAGTTTAGGTGCTACATACTCTTTATCTAGTACATTCAAGGACCTTGTTGAAGCAGAAGGAAACATAAAGAAGTAGTATTCTTGTTTATGAATTCTGTGGCAATGCAATGTATAAATGCCATATAGCTTATTTTTAAAAAATCTATTAATCAAATTTGGGTTGAATACATCTAGCTTCTTTATTTCTAACTTGTAAACTTTCCTCCAGGGCAGCTACAGAAAACCTGAACAGGATTCTAGCTTGTGAGGGTAGAATTTGGGATTAAGTTCTGGGAAGGAAGGGGATATCTTACCAAAAGTTGTTTGGATATATACAGTTGAAAGGATGAGAAGAGATATCTGAGAGTCAGGCTTAGGAAAACCAAATGCCAACAGTAGGAAGAAATTGAATCTACTAGGAACAAGGGTGCTTATTTCAAATTGTTTTGAATAGTGTTTGGGTGGTATCAGCTTAACTTGATAGTAGGAAGATGCATGGTCATGTTGGGTTGGCCAAAAATATGAGATTAGAGTGGAACTCAACTTCTCCAGACCTGCGTTCCTCTTTCTCTATGTTGGCCATTTTATTCTTCCTTAAGAGGATCTCAGCAAGAGATACCAGAACACAAAGAGGCAAAACAACTGCACCAGCACCAGCACACACACAAAACAAAACAAAACAAAACAAAAAACCATGAAAACACAGAAGAAATTGGTTAAGCATCTGAGTCTTGGTTTAGGCTTACGTCATAATCTCAGGATTGTGATATCGAGCCCCTCATTGGGCTCTGTGCTCAGCAGGGAATCTGCTTGAGGTTCTCTCTCCCTGCCCCTCCTGCTAATGCATGTTCTCTCTCTCTCTCCATCTCTCTCTCTCTCACACACACACAAATAAATGAATAAATCTTTTTTTTAAGTGTGTTTTGAGAATTAAGCTCTTATTCATCCATGATACATTTGCCTCATTAACATGGACAATTGAAATTTGATTTTCCTCAACCAGTTTTATTTTTTCACAGTAGAAAAGGTCATCTTATACCTCACCTACTTTCAGTAGGTGTTATTCCTTACTGAGTTTACTGCTCTCGACTTTCTGACATGTTCCAAAATAATGACCTATGCTGTGTATTGTTAAACATTTGGTCAGACAGATAGATACAGATAGATGAGTATGTGTTGCACAAAGACAGTTAAGCATTATTTAATCAATGTTTGTTTGATCCGTGTAAAATGAGTATAAATGTAAACAGCAACCCATCTGTTTCATCATTTATGTGAAGCCAACCTCATTTCTAAAACTTGATTTCTTATGTAATTGCCCCAGAATGACAGAGGATGATCAGTTGGGAAGAAAAACCTTTTGGACTGGCAAGATAAAGGATAGTTATGTTTAAGTGTGTTTCACATGTTGGGCTTCTTTGTTTTTCAGTGGCCTTCAAGGATAGGTACCATCATGCCTTGGTAATTACCAGCTGTTAATCATCACCTGGGCTTTGAAATCACACAGACCTGGGTTTTAGGGTGAATGTATGAGTCTAGCTGTGTGAGCAAATTACTTAACTACCAAATCACATGATGCCTGCCAGAGAGAAGGCCCGCAGTAAGATTTATTGAGTTAATCTTTCTTTACTTCAATTTCCTTGTCTTGGAAAATAACAATACATACCTCATAACATTTGTGAAAATTAAAGAGGATACTGCATGACCCAGCGGCTATTATAATTATCCTTTTATTTATAGGTCTTCTCATGGGTCATCCTTTAAGCCTAAACATATTAACACATGTGACATAAAACTCATGTTTCCATGACTGGTTTTTAAACTCCTCAATGAAAGTATCAAATCAAGCATTCAGAAGGCTGGGGTTGTGTGGCAAGAGTGGAAATGGACATGAGTTAACAGTGTCTTGTGTTAAGAGATGCAATTTCATTAATCTAATTAAATGCATGCCACTTTACACATCCATGAGTGATCTTAGTCTGAAGAACAAGGCCATCAAAGGAAGTAATATGTTCCACCAAAGTGCTATACATCAGTGAGCCTAGGAGCCCTTGGGATATTTTACAGAAGAATGTGTAAGAAGCTTATGTACTCAGCAATGCTCCTCAGTGTAAAGTGGAGTATTACTGGTAGTTGTAATTTCAGGATCACATACTTTACTATTAAACCATATGATAATGAGTGCTAAAGCATTAGTTTTAGTGCACTATACCTTGCAGTTTCCAGAGTCTGTTGTTTAACTCCCATGTTACATGGAAGAATTACTCCACAATTTCTCTTTATGAACTCTTCTCGACAACATTTATTCATCATTTCATTTAAGGAAATCTGTTGAACCATAATTTATTGAGCCTTCTTTGTAGATACAAAGATAACTAAAGTTGTATAGGTAGGACTGTGACTAAGGACTTTAGAATCTAAGCTGTAGGTCACTCCGAGCTGGTGGAAGTTCTTAAGCAGGAACTGAACCTGTCAAGAGCTGAGTTTCAGGAATGTTGCTTTGGTATGAAGAGTGCGTTAGAGTGAGAGTTCAAATGGAGAGTTCAAGCAGACATCAGATAACTGAAGGATTGGATTGAGGGAGTGGCAGTAAGCTAGTAGATTTGGGGCCGATTTAAGAAAATTTTAAGGTAAGTCCTGGTTACCAAATAAAGCTGCTTTGTATGGAGAAGGTTCAAGGTTGACTTAAAGCTTCCACCCAGTCACCTGCATGTTTCAGATCACCAGATACTTGGAAAGAAGTCCAGTCCACAAGGGAGATGATATGATGAGCTTCCCTGGAAGAACAAACTAGAAAGGCCCCTAATTTTATTATTCTTTAGACTCTGAAGCATGGATAATTATTTTGCTGAATATTGTTCAATGATGACTAGTGATATATAGCTTACTATAGACTAAGAAAAGAAAACGGATTTTATAATCTTTAGTAAATTAGAGACTGCAGTCTATCCTGCTGAGAATTTTAGTATGTTTGGAGGCTATTCATGGAGGTTAATAGGTTGACTCTTTACACTTGTGAGTTTTACTATCCCTATTAAACACAAAATATACACGTCTTTAATATTGTAACAGCTGTTGGATATGTTTTACTTTCCAGTTCTACACATACACATTCAAGCATGGTAAATGCCTGGGATCAAACACTACTGCTAAAAATTCTATTAATGTAACATAGTGTCTTTACTTTTTTAAGGAATTTTACTTGTATATAAACCCAATTTATCATTATTTCTGAAAAGTTGACTTTAATCATTTCAAATCATGTTTATGTAATTCCTGAACTCATGTTTCCAAATACCATGAAATTATGTCTTTAAAAATTTCAGTGTCCTGTGATCAAAGAAAAGATATTTTGATTTCCATAAAATTGTAGGAAATTAAGAAATCCCTCAGAGTTTTGTAATCAAATCTAGAATTCAGTCTCAAAATAATGGTTCTGCTTTACCTATACAATTGCATATATTATTTTATATCTGTGCAATATTTATTTTAGGTTATTGAACAATAGTTTGAATGAAGGTATCAAGAAAAGTCATTAAAAATCAGAAAAAATAAGTTTAAAATAGAAAGTAAAAAGAAAGAAATTTTGTAAACGTAACATATAACAATAAATAGGAAATAGAAAAACAAGTAGATCCTATCTGCACTGGTTCATAAATTGATATTTGAAGATGATTATTAGATGTAACCAACTTCCCTTCTTTACCATTTTTCTTAACTATTTGAATTGTACAAATTGCCTTGTGATGCTGGTCATAATGTGTTATGGAGAGACAGGCATAATTTTAAGTTGCCCTCAAGTTGTAAACTGTAAATGAAGAGAGAATAGCAAAGCCTGTGCCCAATGAAGCCAGTGAATGGCCAGTAAATTTGAAGGCTGAGGTTAGTTCCTGACAGGAAAGAGTAGGAAGAATAATCAAGATAAAATAATGTTCACAGAACCAGAAGGAATATTGAACTAGATAACTTGTAAACTGCAGCTACAGAGAAGGAAATGGAAAAGTAAAACAATTTTAAAAACTCTGCCTTTCCAATATTCACAGAACATCTATATTGATTTTTTTTTTCATTTGAATCAATGTTGGTGACTATCACTGTTTTTTACTATGATTAATCATTTCATGTTTTTGCTGGTTATAGTGGTGTTCAGCTTCATAGCTAGGATTATCTTTGATGAAGTGTGGCTTCAGACTTTTCTTTTTAAATCATGTTTCTTACTTGTGATAAATGCCTATAATCGGTGTTATCAAGTATTGATTTTGTGTGTGTGTGCTGTTTTTCTTTTAAAGTCAATTGACCCTGGCCAGCAGTTCACATGGGAACATTCAAACTTGGAAGTAAACAAACCAAAGAATAGATATGCAAATGTAATTGCATATGATCATTCCCGAGTTCTTCTATCAGCAATAGAAGGTAAGGAAATTCACACATTGTTTATACTTTTATTTTCATGAGTTTAAAGGGTTTGCATGAAAATACAGTTCTAGCTAGGTTTTTCGCTACCTATGGAAATAATTAAGATTCAGGTATCATTTGTTCTCACATTTTCTTTCTTATATAAATATACTATAAATGGGCACACGAAATCCCCAATACTATATTACACAGAAGCACCTCTCATTACATTCTTGGCTTGGCTCTAGGTGAAAGATTTCATAATGTAGTTGATGTTTATGGAGGAGAAGAAAATCAAGGTTGTCCATTTTACTGATGGTTGCTGATGGTTATAAATAAACAGGTGATTATCAGAATATAATCATTGACTGTTATTTTTAAATGAGGGTAAGGGGACCTGTTTATAAATAAACCTGGATAGACAGTAGGGACAGTCTAAAGTTTAGGGGTTGATGGTGTGGTGATTAATTAAAATTAAGCATATTGGAAATGTCTGGTAGAGCTAATTTGTAGACTGCTTGGTAATCTGTCTCTCACAATTGTAGCAAGGTGTGCATTCCAGAGGGAATGCTTGCTCCGAAAAGATGAGGATTACACTTCTAATACACCTAGCTTCTTCTAAGGGTTCATGAGGAGAGTATTTCCATTCATCCCCTTCCAGCAATAAATCCCTTCACATGGCATATTAAAATCAATTAGGAGCTCATGTTCAACACTCAGCATTTTTATTTTTTTAAAATTTCTTTTCAGCATAATAGTATATTGTTTTTGCACCACACCCAGTGCTCCATGCAATACGTGCCCTGCCCAATACCCACCACCTGGCTCCCCCAACCTCCCACCGCCCCCCCGCCCCTTCAAAACCCCTCAGGTTGTTTTTCAGAGTCCATAGTCTCTCATGGTTCACCTCCCCTTCCAGTTTCCCTCAACTCCCTTCTCCTCTCCATCTCCCCATGTCCTCTACCATTTTGTTAGTTTCTTTTGGCTATGGTAGCACATTTCTGTCCTTAGAAAAGAGTTTACCATGTCACTTAAATCTGTTCTTCTGCCATAATTACTAACCTGGACCACCAACTACCACATACCACATCATTCTCATTGGCATCCTTTAGAAAAGCTCTGTGGCCTGAATTCATACTTGAAAGTTCACCACTTACCCTCTTCCAGATGTTTTATTAAACATTAAATAATACCAGTTTCAGACCCAGTCTTTCTTAGAACCTGGCAGTTCAAACATCATCTTCAGTCGTTCAACTATCTTTCACTTTTTCTGCTTCCCAAATCTATGATGCCTACATAACTTTTTCTCATAACTCTGACCAGGCCCTATAAGTCCTACCTTCTTCTTTTAGTACCCAAAATTAATTTGAAAGTGAGACACTGCTTAAAGACCTCCCCAGTAATCACCTAAGGCAACCAATACATTTATTTCCAGTTTTGGGGGAGGAACTATCTTTCAGCATTTGAGCAAGGCCATACCTATACCCTCCCCTTTCTTCAAAATGGTATTATGTGGCACAGATATATTTTGTAAAGTTCTCACAATCAGTTTTACATTTGGAAAATGTTACAGTTCCTTTTTGAGGCTACTGAAGATACTAGGAGTTCAAGAGTTAACCTTTATCCATATGGGAAAAAAATTGATCAGGTTTATCAAAATTTCATCAATGCTGGTTCTACAAATAGGATGGTGTCACACAGGTAATTGCTTCAAGTCCTGTTTGAGAACTGTAATTGGTATATGTGGAGGATTAGCATATAGCATTTACATTTCATCTTTGCATCAACTTTAAAATGTAAAAAACAAAAAACAAAAAACAAAACCAGCAATTTCTTGTCTCAAGTCTCTTAAATCAACTCCATAGTTAATAAGAAACTAAACCAAGTCACAAGTGGAAGAGAGAAATCTTTTTTTCCATTAGTGAAATAGGTAAACTATAAAAATTAAACGAATGTAAATTGAGAACCTATTTGGCATGATCTTGGCTGGAGAACTTGTCAGTCTGCCTTTGCTATATTGTAGCATTGTTTCCACTTAGAATTAGGCCATTCAGTATTACTACATGTCTGTACTTTTGCCCACTTTATCATTATTTTCCTTAACCTGTTATTTTCCACCATCTTAACAGTAAAGTATGTCAAAGGACAAAGAATATTCTTCCGTGTCCCTTTATTATGATAGATGGAAATGATGTACATTTCATTCCTATGCTATTTTTACAGTACAAAAGTAAAAGCACTTGAATCAGACTAAAACCTGCCTTTTTATAGCTCTATGCTCACAAATATACCCTAAATCTAGAGCTGACCTAGAAACCAAAGTCTTTCAATTTTAAGTCTTATGCAAAAGGTTAGAAGCATTTAATTGAAGTTTATGTGCTATATAGAGAGCTTTAATCTAGATTACAACCATGAACAGCGTTTTATCTTAGACTAAGTCCTACTCAGCAGATATTTAAGGGGGTAAATGATCATCCTATATCTTAAGCTTGGAAAAGGAATGCTGGCAACAGGAATAGTAACCACAGAACCTCTAACTGGGGCTTCTTGCATAAAGGGAGCTTTAATAACACGGAGCCAGATTTTTCAAGAGGATTTAAATGTTAAGAGACTTTATGCACAATTTAGAAAATTTAATATGGTTGTTTCAGGTTCCACCTGTAGTGATGACTTAAAAGATTTCAGTGGAAGATTTTAGTTTGGTCATTTCTGCTGCTGTTCTCTTAGTGGTGCTGGGCTCTCTTCATGTTTATTTTGCGGAGTGGTCTGACAGATAATAAAGGAAAACTGGAAGTTGCCACAGTGATTCGTATTATCTTTATCTTTTTTTCCTAGAGCAAAACCTTTATGCTACTTCCGCTGAGAAATGGCAGGGGAAATAAACTAAAGAATGGGGAATTGTGTGTCAGCATGAGTGTGCTTATTGAGTTCTGTGAAAATAGTGATATTTCATGACACATTTCCAAATCACAGTCATTTTATTCATGCTGGGGAAAATGTAGAATAAATTCAAGAGAGTTCCAACTACAGGAATGCTTACAATTGTTGAATTATAGAGCAAGAGGTATGGAAACACAATTAAATTTTTGAACAGTCCAGTTACTGTTGGCAACCCCTCCATGTTTAAGCTGTCCTTAAGAGACATCAGTAATTCCTGAGGAAGAGAGGTGAGAGGATTTATTTTTCTTCTGGTTTAAGTAAATATTGTCAAAGACTAAATGGAAACTAATACTTATACATACATAAAATAATATATAATTTGTTTAATCTTATAGAATCCAAAGTTTCTCATTAGTTTTACTAAAGTAGGAAAAAAGAAATGGATAAGCCAAAAGATGAGAAAAGCAAGGAAATCTGGGTTTGGGTCACAGCTCTGTCACTTACCCTCATCTTCTCTGAGTGTCAGTTCCTCAGCTGAAAACTTTATTTTTGTTTTAATTTTTTGAGTATAGTTGACATACAGTGTTATATTAGTTTTAAGTATATAAAATAAATCTTATGCAACTGATTCAGTTTCTCTGTAGGTTATGCTGAGCTCACCACACGTGTAGCCTCTATCTCTCCCCATACAGTGCTATTAAAATATCACTGACCATATTCCCTTTGCTGTGTCCTTTATTCCCATGACTTATTTATACCATAACTGGAAACCTGTATCTCCCACTCCCCTTCACCCATTTTGCCCATCCCTCTTAACCCCCTTTCCCTTTGGAAACCACCCGTTTGTTCTCTGTGTTTATAGGTCTGATTCTACTTTTTATTTGTTTATTCATTTGTTTTATTTTTTAAATTCCATATATGAGTGGAATCTCTTTTATATTTGACTTCTACAAATTAACTCTATATAGCTATCTTATCAATTATGTCATTTACTATATACACTATATTATTTTACTATATGTGTGTGTGTGTGTGTATATATATATACACACACACAGTTGTATTATATAAGTAATAGAGCTCAAGTTGGAAGTGAGCTCTTCTGATTCCTCAGCTCATGCTTGCATGGGCCCACCTCATTCACACTGCTTTCCTACTGATAGATGATGTGTCTCTGACTAAGTCATAGTTTGAATCCAAATGTCCAGATTTATAATTTTGCCTAAAAATCCATTTTATCATTGGGCTAACCTACAGATACTACAAAACTATATTTTAGTATTTAATTTCCTATTTCATGGCATAACTAACCTGAAGCAATGACACTGCTGGGAAATCATCAGTGATCCAAATACATTAGAGCCCTGTAGTTGCAGAAGTAAGGTCAAGTGCATCTATCTCTAACTGATTCCAAAGGTGGTCTACTTACCTCGGTATTTTTGTATGTATCTTCAATGCCTTATAAACTCAGGAATGTCAATTAGTAGCAGAGTATTTATTGTAATGTCTTATAACTAGTATAACTTCAATCTAATTATTTCAGTCCTAGACTTTAAAAAAAAAAAAGGTATTTTCCCCCTAAAATGTTATTACTGTTCATTGCTGCCAGTATTCTATTGCTATTAGTAGGATCATAATTAACATTTCACTTTAAAAGCCATATTTAAATGGAATTTTTAACACATTGTTAACCAGGACTAAAACCCAACCTTTTTTTTACTAAAAAATAAAACCCAACTTTTCATGTCAACAAGAAAGTCAAGAAGTTAGAATAGATGTAATTATCTGGGTCCCTATGGTGTGTTGGGTATCATGTCATAGATTTTATGTCATATAAGAATTCATGGATGGATTTTATCTATAATGTTCAGAACGACCTCAAAATCTAGTACTGTTAAACTTCTAAAATTCAAGTGACTTGTTTATAATCAGTAGCTAGTAGTGAGTGGCAGAGCCAAAATCCTAATACAAGTCAGTCGGACTCAGGATTGCCATTCTCTCGAACTGGCCACTCGGAACTATAGCAGCTTTTGAATTCATAATGACTGTGCCTGTATATGTCATGCCTAATTCAAAAATGATGGGTTCTTGGCTGGAGAGACTGTCTAGGAATTTTGAAATATACATTTTCAAACCCTCATGTCAGAAATCTGAGAACTAGAAGTCTTCAACTGTGTTCTTAGACTCTAGTCAAAGTGAAGTTTTCCAAAGAATAAATGACATATAAATGCTTTCAGGTGGATTTTTTTGTTTGTTTAATATTATTTTTAAAGTTCTGTTAAGAAGAACATTGAATAAGAAGACCGAAAACTTGAAACTAAACTCTAAGTTAAAATTAACCCTTTGAGGAAGCTAGATCCTTTTTAGAATCTGACAAGCATTTTAAACCCCACTTGAAAACAAAGGGTACTTACCCAATTTATTTGTGCACTAGTTTCAGAGAGTTCGAGGGCACAGAAGTTTTTTGTAAGCCCATTTGTCAATTTAAAAACCTCTGACTTGCGTGTTTTGTTCTGTTAAGAGAGCAGAACGAGGATGTGTAAGACCTTTCCTGCTCCACTAAAATTCTGAAATCTAGAATTGATTCTAAATCTAGAAATCAATAAACACTGAGCAATATTTATTAGATAAATATTGAATCTTGGACATTAAGAGATTTGTTATTCTAAAACAAAGAAACAAACAAACAAAAAACCCATATTTAAGCTAGAGGGTTTACGCCAAATAGAACCATTAGCCTGTGTGTGTCTCTTCTACCAAGCCAGATTTAAATGGTTTTATCTATGAAAGAGTTACAAATGACAAAGCATAGGAATGCCTGGCTGGCTGTTATTTAAGTATCTGACTCTTGATTTCGGCCCAGGTCGTGATCTCAGGGTTGTGAGACTGAGCCAGGCTGGAGTCCAGCTCTGCACTCAGCAGGAAGTCTGCTTGACATTCTCTCTTTCCCTGCACCCCTCTCTTCATCCCACACTTGTGCTCTCTCTCTTAATAAAAAAAAAAAAAAATCTTAAAAAAAAGAAATGATAAAGAATAGCCCACATTGTGTCATATGCACTCTGTGATACTAGTGCTTATTATTTTAATAAGAGAAGCATCGTGAAATTGTTTCTGGTTTGGGGGGGACTATATTAAAGTTCAAAACATAAATATATGTATTCACTTTTTCTCTTTGATGGATACATCCTTGCAAGGGCCCATACACTTCTCAAGAACTTTTCTATTAAATCAATCCTAGACTCTTCTTGCTTCTGAAGATTTTGTGCCTCAGTTTCCTCACCTGTGCCATAGGATTAAAAATAGCACCTACTTCCTAGAACAATTACGACAGTTTATTGAATTAATACATATGAAGGTTTGGGAGAGTGTCTTGCACAAAGAAAATGCCCAGTAAATATCGGAAACTATGGAAATTATCAGTGGTGTTCTTATGAATTCTGTTATTACTATCAATATGTCCTTTTGCCCTCAGATGGGATTTCTTTTGTGTATGATCTGTGGAAAAACTAATAATATTCAAATGAGAAAACTGCATGTAGTTAGAGTACTCTGTGAAGAAAAAACTATGTATATTGGTGCTTGATAAATGGAAACCAGACCCATAATAGCGTTACAAATTTCAGCAGGGGGAGGATATGTTCGTTTAAATGGAAATACAAAATACATCATCTGTTTGATTTACATAATATGAGCAATTCAAAAAAATCCAACTATAAATAATATAGCCGATGTTACAACTCGATTGTTGGTGAGGTGGGCAATTTAGCACCTTTCAAATGAGAAAGTGACTCCCAGGGAATCATTGCCCCTAAGATAAATAATATTTTTTTAGAAGTAAAGAGAAGAAACTACTGGTATTCCCCTGTATTGTTGATTCAGCTCTTACCACCACGCTAGTGCTTGCCATTTAAGTTGTGCCTTGGCTTCTTTACTGCACTGTTCAGTGGTTACTGATGCGTTTAACACAGCTACAGCACGTGATAACGTGTTGTTCCATTCACATCATTCCTGTGCTATGAGTTAACTGCTTTTTTCTAGAATCACCTGATATTTTTTCAATAAGTAAAAACAAAACAAACAAAAACATAGGGAAATAAGTTAATACAATCTGCCCAACATTTTCTAATAAAATGTGAATTATATTATTATAAGTATAAATGTTCCATATGAAACTCTAACATCAAAGAATTTAAATTATTTTTCTGAGCAACAAATCCCTTTAATAGCTGCCATGTGCTATTTCTCACATCAGTTCAATAAATATAATTATTTTTCCTCCCTCTTGGTTCCTGTACTTTCCCAGTCTCTCTCCCTCTCCTTTCCTCTTTCCCCTCTCATCTTCTCCCTTCCTCTAGACACTAATGACTAATTTGTGCGCACCTGCTGTTTGTTTTATTTTGCTCCTGAAATTCTATTTAAATTAGCAAAGGAATTTTGTTAGACGGTATGTCCTATCTAAGGAAAAACAAAAACAAAAACTGGTCTAAATCTCATCCAACTATTGGTTGAGTTTATTTTCCTCAGGTTGCTCAGAACATCAATCATTGATTTAACAGTTATATATTTTTTTAATATTTCGAGTTCTTCACTTCTCAAGTTAATTGTTTACAGGCATGACGAAGTTTAATCCTCTTATTTCAGGGTGGTATTTTTATTTTTTTTTTAAATAAAAGCGTTCTTTTTGAGGAGCAAGGCACAAATTTTTATAGCTTAATTTATCTTAAATAGGGAGCTAGAGAGGACTTACTCTTTGGAAACTTGGAGCAAATTCACAAGGAGCTTGCAACCTGCCTAAAGACTAATGAGAACTATTTAAATGACATCTTTCTCCTGTGTGTAGCCAAGCAAGTGGTGTGGAGAGGAGATCAGTTACTCCCCAGTTCATACCTTAGCCTGTCCTTGTGCTTCTTACGTGGGGGTGGGGGGAAATGTTGAGGGATGGCTAGCTGTGTTGGTTTTCTTCTTTACTCTGTTTTCAGGAAGCCACCAAAAAGTAAAATCAAAAAGGTTCATAAGTTTATTTTTCTCTCCATTGTCTTTAGTTTAGTTATTGGGAATTTTTTCCCATTTTTATTGTACAGCTCTGAAGATTATGCTAATGAGTCTACACTTCATTGCCCAGGCTGTAGAGAAACCTACATCATCTGTGCTGTGGTTCTGTTGTTAAAATATAATCACAGGTTGTATATTGCTGGGAAGTCATAAAATAATTATTTTTGTCCTCTCCATTATGTTTTTAATAGAAAATGGAAAGGGACCTTCCAGATGTGGAATAGCTTTTCATCAGTAGAGTACTTAGGAAGAAGTAGTCTTATTTCATTACTGTTTATTATACTGATCATAAGAATAACTGGTATTTTAGAAGTTTCAAATCCACTGGTATTTTAGAAGTTTCAAATGCATTGAGTCATTAGATTTTCATGGGGTGTTGGGTAAGGACATTATGAAAATGCTGCTCGTATTTTAGGATCTGTGAGGAAACTGGGGCTCTGCAAGTTTCCTACAGACAGAGCTCCTTTTGCCATATTCAGCTTTGATTCAGACTATGTTAAATAAAGCAATGTACTAATTTCATCCTTAATAATATAAATATAATTGACCCAAACTCTGCGATGCTGTACTGGCCCAAGCTTTGCTTTGTTTCAGGGCAGAGTGCTCCCTAACTAGGAATAAATCCCCTCTATCACAGGTACTGATGACCGCCAACATGCGTAGCTAACCTCGGGATGCATTCAATGACAGCTCAATCACCCACATCCTCCTCTGTGACTGCTCTCATAACCCAGCCTCTTCAGCATTAGCAGTACTGGGGAATAGAAAATGAAGGGAAATAAGACTCAGAACCTTGAGAGGATGGAACCTGGCTTCACAAACGCTTTCCAAATTACCCATTCTCCCATTAACTCGTTGTCAGGAGGAGCCCACAGAACATGGCATGCTTGTAAAATAATTCTCCTGTGCACCGTAGAATCATGGAAGGCAGTTTGCTAATGCTTGGTGCCTCTGGGGACACTGAGTCAGATAATACACTGTCCCTTTGCAAGAAGCATTTGCCTTTCTTTGCTGGATTGCCAAGAGGGTCATTCATTTTGCTAGTTCTGGTGTGGCTGCGGGTGGCTGTCATGGTATAAGTGAAGGCAAAACAAGGCCTGTCATCTGAAATTAAATAAATTTACTAGTAAAGTATTATTGGATTTCATTTTTCTGTTTTCCCTTGTTTTGCCAGTGTCAGCAATAAAGTTAACATTTTTTCTTCATTGTGGGTCTAAATACTGTAATCTGGGTCTTAATCAATTCATTGTTGTTAGGGATGGTGTGTAGGTGTGGATGTTGAACTGGAGGAGACATTATTTACTAAGTAAAAGGTAGCTTTTGTGCTCCATTGGGTCTTGAGTACTTCTGTCTCACAACAGGGAACAAACTGGTTTACCAAAAAAGCTTTTTTTTTTGTCCCCCTTTTGTGGTCACAGACTTTACTAAGGATTTGTAGTAGTGAAAAGAAATAAGACTATCTGGGTTTTGGTACCATGCTGTGGTTTGGGACAGAGTCAGCCACTCAGCTAAAGGTCCATCTCCAGCTCTGTGGTGCAGTAGCTCTGTGTCTACTGGAGCAGGAATGGGACTCTGCCTTCCCTATAATGCTGCCTCTTCTTCATTCTCACCTCCACAATCCAGGGACAGCTCCTTTCCATGAATAGACCACCTACCAGTCTAGTGCCACCACTACCCCCACCTTGTTTTTGAATTTGTGTGCTTTTTACCCCACCCTGTTCTAATCAAGAATTGAAGTATCAGTCACACCAAAAAAAACTCATCTCAGCACAGAAGAGGTAGAAGCAATAGGAATCAGCTTGAAAGAGCATCAGAGCATGTTCCTGCCTAATCTGAGAGACACAAAGCCTCCAGCTTAAAATAACTTCACAGAGATTTCTAAATCCAAGAAGGTTAAGAATACCACAGAGAGACATCTTATTTTAGAACTCAAAAGGACTCGAGGGAATCAATTTGTCCAACACACCTTGTTTAGCAGATAAGCAATCAGAGGTCTGGACAAGTTGAACAACTGCCCAAATGTCAAAGAGCAAACTACTGGCAGCCCTAGATAGAAGTCCCGGGTTCCTGGCCAATTTCTCTAAATTTTTAGCAAGTGCTTAATATTGTTTCAAGTCTTTAAAAGGAACATTGCGGCTCTTCCTACAGAATGGAGTGATACAGAAGTACTCACATATCTGTTATAATTATTTAATTTCACATTAATAAAATAATTCCTGCACTATTTGGGGTCTTGCTTTTTCATTTAATATTGGGACATAAGGCCTTATTATAAAACTTTTATAATTATGAACACCCCTCAACAAGAGAAGTCTTTTCAAATCAAATTATCTCCTGACTGGAAAAATTGAGAGCAAGGCAAGTTGGGTTTTTTGTGTGTTTGTGTTTTTGTTTTGTTCTGTTTTTTTTAAGTGGGGATAAAAGGAGAGGGAGAGAGAGAATATCTTAAGCAGGCTCCATGTCCAGCCCAGAGCCCAACCTGGGGCTCGATCTCACACCCCTGAGATCCCAACCTGACATGAAATCAAGAGTCAGACACTTAACCAACTGAGCCACCTAGGCACCCCTTATTTTTTGTTTTGTTTAAATAGGCCCATATGACCCAATTAGTCCTCCTCAAGTTAACAGGAATAAAAAAATATTTTAACCCAGTCATGGTGAAACAGTTCAGATCATGTATTTGCTGGAAGTTCAACATGCTTTCAAGGTTTTAAAGCATGAATTGTCTATGTCTTCTCTGTCATGTCTTCAGCATGAAGAATTGTCTATTCATCACAAATATTCTTTCAGGGTAGCTTCATCTTTCCAAGGATTCCTCTCTTGCCGTTAATATTCAAACACATGTGGGACCAATGTCATGAAGCCCTATTCTATTAATCCTGTGCTTAAGTGAAGAAAAATGGATTGTCCTTGCACGTTGAATTCATGATACTTTTCCAAAGCTTTGCAAACGATTAAAAGAACAGCAGAGCCCAAAGTCTGTGCCTAGACTTACTTTCCACAGAAAACTATAACCAGCAATTCCCAGAAAATGAATGAGAGCCTAAAACTGTCCTAATTCTGTTTAAATAGCTATTGCTGTGTCTTGCTATGCATGAAAGACATAGAAGCTCAGCTCTACCACCATTCATCTCATAACAATCTCTGTTGTTCTTAAAGACTTGTGTTTTATAGCTCCAAGTTTTCTTTGCCCCAAACACAAAATCCAGTATAAGCATGTAAGTAATATTTGCATGCACCACAAGAAAGAACAGTCCATTACTTGATGAAACACGCTGTAACACAGAAAAGGAGCATATAGGTGTAAGATGAATTCAAGATCTAGCCTCAGCCCCTTTCTCACTTATAAGATTAGAGTGATAATTATGGGTCTTGGACCTTTTTACATGACTATTGGTAAGTGAAGAGTACACATGAAGTAGTACATGGGAAATCATGAAACTTACTTTTATAAAGGTAGTAAGCTATTCTTGAATAAGGACATTAAGAACAACTGACTCCAAGAGAGAAAATTCCTACAGCAGGGCCAGACCTAAGATATTTGCTTATGGTGAGCTAAAGGCAGACTTCTTTGTTATGCTTTCATTGTTTTAATAAGCATCCCCACCC
The DNA here is from genome assembly GCA_004024625.1 of Mellivora capensis. NCBI lineage: Eukaryota > Metazoa > Chordata > Mammalia > Carnivora > Mustelidae > Mellivora > Mellivora capensis. Next base: position 100,086 of record PISX010000829.1, on the reverse strand, counting down.
CCCCCCAAAAAAAAAAGCAACTAGTACCATTATCATCATAGTATTGGACAAAGGTCTTCTTGACTCTAAAAATTAAAAGCAATCAGCTAATTTATATTAATTCTATATTCTTTCAGTACTGCATGTTAAGTTGACATAGATTTCATCCATCATAGCCCCAGAGAAATTCAATTAATTCTCACACACTTCTCCTGGATTAGTAGTGCACTCTGATTAGTGTTGCATTAACAGATGCAAATCATATTCTGGATAAGGCAGGGAATTGAAAATTAAATAAACAAATATACATTACTTGGGGAAGGTCACCCCCCAAAAAGTGAAAGGGTTTTGTAGATTCAGCCTACCAGCAGAAACATTACAATCACGAGTTATTGAAGGAACATTTCATGGCACCAAAACACTTGGAAAGTCACCATGTTGTTTTTCTCACAAGACTGGTTGAAAAATCTTTCTAAATATGGTACAGCAAAAACTAAGATCTCATCTACTTGAAACACACTTCTGTTCAACTTTAGTACCCAATCTGCGGTTAAAGTTTTTAAAAGGCCAAACCACCACCCTTCCTAAAATCTTTTCACATTCATCTTTCTACACAGTTTGTCGTTTGGGTTGTATGAAATGCAGATGCATTAGATCTTAGAGCTACAGACACATAGTCATCTCTCACTTCCCCATCTTGTAAAGGTTGTATGGGAGAAAACTTACCTGGAATGTCTTTTTGCTGGAGCATATAAAGGGATTTCCTGGAAGGAGGCCTTCACTCATACAGATGAGTGTCAAAATAGAAAAGGAGCCTCTCAGCATTATCTTCAAGATATAAACAGCCTAATAATTAACTCCACTAGGTACTGAAATTTTTCCTTTTAAATTTCTTTTCAAAATATCAGGTCCCAAATTCTTAAAGCATTTGGTGATACAGTACAGATCCCAAGTACCTAGTATTTTTCAGGCAGATTTTTTTGTATTTTTATCCCTGGGATGGACAAGTATTACTGAGTAGCAACCCACTCCCCCAACATCCCTCCACACCTAAAAAAAATCATAACTTATTATGCAAACTTAAGCGCTATGTCAAAAAACAATTAATAACATAATAAATTATTAAATTTTACATAAGAATGTTGGGCAGGGCTGATTCCCTTTTTTTGGATGTGATTCTCCGATCCATCTCCTCTGTTCTCTGACACATTATTCAGATATAATCATTATCCTTCATAAGGGGGAAATGGCACAATGCCAGGCTGATGGATTTTCTAAGTCATTAACCCAGATTTCTCTATTTTGAATTTGCTTGGAAAAAGCTTTTCTGTATATTGGTAGCTGAGGGATGCCTTTAGCCAGAACCCCTTTTTTTTTAATCAATTTTTTAATGTTGTTAACTGTTAAATTAAAATTTTGAAAGTGGGCTTTTTCTGTATTAAAAATAGATTCATTGTTGGCTCAGAACCAAATCCTATGGACATGAGGTTGTGTGTGCTTCCCAGTGGCCGTAACCTGAGGACTTTATTTAAACTGTCTTTTGAATCTACAGTAATTTGGTGTCTGGAAGAATAGGATCTTTATCAACAAAGGGCTGCCAGACCCCCCAACTGCTTCTTGAGTAGCTGTAATAGATGAATACTGTTAAAACCAACTGTGCATTTAGGTTTTTACTCAAAAATATTTCACTAATGCTGGTGGTATTCCATATCCATGTGTTTATCTCGGAGCCCAGTAGTTCCCATCTGACTTTCATTACTTTTTTGAGAGGATCAGTTTTACAAGTGGAATCAGAAAAGCAGTCAAAGTAATTGCAAGTGGCAATCAGTGAAATATATAACAGTTTTAGCTTGGGAACATATGTTCCATTATAAAGAAAATATTCCTTTTTTTTTTTTCCTCATGGCTTCAGGACTCATATTTTTCCCAGGGCAAGAAGAGGCCACGTACAGGTTCTAGTGCTACCTCTTGTATCTAGCCAGTAGCCATTTAAAGTGTTTGTTCCCCTCCGGGGTTAGGCAACTCCTTTCATCCCAAGGAAATCTATTCCCTTTTCGATTCTGACAATTTGAAAATGCTTTATTATATTGGAGATGAAATTCTTCTGTCTGTAGTTACATCGTTCAGAATTGAAAAATTTGGATCTCAATAGAGTAAACCTAACCCTCTCTTCAGATCCTCACAGGCAGCTGTCATCCCCAACCCCTACATTTTCCTCTGCCAAGCTCCACCATGTATTCCTTTCTCATACAGAACAGCTTTGATTTCCTTAGCCACTCTGGTCACTCTCCTTGGAAGAAACTCAAATTTATCTATATTCTTCTTAAAGGTGTCACACTGAATTAGACTTTCAATCAGAACACCAGCATCAAATTCAAGCTCTGTTACTTATTAGATGTCAGAACTGGGGCAAATTTATTTTTGTCCTTGGAGATAGCAAGGGTTAATAACTGAGACCTGGTCTAGAGGTCAAAACAGGCGATAAACCATGTTAACAAAATGGTATATCATTACAATGCGTAGTAAGTAATATAAAGAGTTGTCAAGGAAGTTCTGGGCTCCAAGAGAATCAAAGGCAGGATTTCTGAGATATTGGTGGAGTGTTTTACAACAGGAGGGAGATAGAGAGTGTGTTCTAAGATGGTGGATGGCACTGAGGTAGGAGAGCAGTATTTCCTACCAATAGAAGCTAGACCAGCATTTAGAGTTTAGAAGACAAGGAGGTGAGTAGAACAAGATGTGTTTGGAAAAGTGTGGAGCTTTGTAATTATAGTTGAGAGTTTCAGTTTTTTTTGGAAGTAAAAGGGAAGCCCATGTTGGGTTTGAAGGAAAGAAGTTATAGTGTCCGAAATATTTTCTTAGAAATTGCTCTCATGCTAGATGAAGAGCAGACTGCAAAGGACAAAAGTAGAGCAGGATAAGCAATTAAGAGGCAATCGTCATAATACAAGAAAGGTGCTCATAGTACACCAGTACTGTGAGGTTTAAACAAGAAGCAATCTCTGTGGAGACTAAGACAGTTGTAGCAGACAGACAGACTATCATTAAACCAGACTCCACCAGTCAGAGCAAGAGCTTTCATCTCTCTGCACCTCAGTTTTCTCCTTTGTTAAAGGAAGATCCTGACAGGATATATTTCATAGAGTTGTTTTAAGGATTAAATGAGTTTGCAAATGAGTTCCCTGTTAGCTAAATTTGTGCAGAATTTCTCACTGTTATACATGCTCTAACCTACACTGCATTTTCAGACTCAGGCATTATTTTATTTCATTTCTGTCTGGCAATGTGGTATAGCATGGATGAGGAATGTGACCAGATAAATTTCTCTCCTCCTTTGCATGCTGTATTTTACTGATGCAGTGGAGAAAATAGACAGTGTGTGAGAAAAATAGCACCATATGGATAATCAGTTGTACTTTTCCTTCTTTGGTATCTACCTTGTCATATTACAGAGATCCAATGCTTGGACCACCTATTTCTTTAATGTGATAGTCCCAGTGAGACTTTATCTTGCTTAAGACACATTGTAATTATATACTTGTTTGTTAACGTTGTTATTGCCTGTTCTGACCTCTAGATCACGGCTCTGCTATTAACCCTTGATTCCTCTAGCATAGTGCAGAACAGTAATATAACATTGCCCTCACACCAGATCCCAGGCTGTTTTCTCTTATGAGAGGTTCATCTCATGGAATAACACTTCTTGTTTTACAGGCATCCCAGGAAGTGACTATGTGAATGCCAACTACATAGATGGCTATAGGAAACAAAATGCCTATATTGCAACACAGGGATCTCTCCCTGAAACATTTGGGGACTTTTGGAGAATGATATGGGAGCAACGGAGTGCAACAGTTGTGATGATGACAAAACTAGAAGAACGATCCAGGGTAAGAATATCTACCTTCTCCTTCTTCACATCTTTCCTTAGGTAGTCCTTATGTTGCATATTTTATTTTCAGAATCTACCCTTCCTTAAGCTCTGACTTTCTAACAGAAACAACTGTAAATGGGTATCAAAAGCTCTGATGAAACCATTCTTTAACACTGAGTCTAACACTTAACACTAAGAAGAAATTCTCTCATTACAATGTGATTGCCAAAAAAAAAAAAAAAAAAAAAAAAAAAAAAGGTACTCAAAAAAGTAGATAGTTTGGTTAGAGAAAATAAATATTCACTTGAACCTCTTTCGAAAACTCACATTGAACAAGAACACACAGACTTTGGGGAAGAATCCCAACAATATGTACTTGTCAGTATTTTTAACTTTTTCTTTCTCATAATCTGCAGGGTAAAGTCTAAAATTCTATGAAAGAGGTTCTTATATAAATTATTCAAATTAGCATAAATTAAGTTAGGGCAGCCAGAAAAATGATATGGGTTAATACACAGCTAAGAAAACACATAAATGTGTGGAGGGCATTTTGCTACTTTAGTCTTCTCCAAAATGAATAGATTTTAATAACAGTCATTGCTTGTTAAGGTCTAAGAAGGGGGTTTTATTCATCATACGGGTCCAGTATTATGGTGCATGGCACATTAGTTAAATGTTATTGATTTGCAGGACTAAAACATAATGGGTAAGCAGTGTGCCATATTCCCAAGTGAATATGCAAATATTGTAGCCATCTGATGAAAATCAGTCTTTAACCTTGAGAATTTAATGAAGGAGTCTCTGAAAAATCACTGAAGGCAGCACATACTCTCACTGAAGAGTAGGGCATTCGGGGCAGAGTTTAAAACCATTGGTGAGCGATTTCTTTTACTGTGGTCACAGTAGCCTCAAAAAGATATTTAGAAGGAAGCCAAAGTCCAACTCCCCATTTGTTGTGTGACAGTTGAGTTTTTTAAATGGTCTCTTAAGATCGATACATGGCAGTTTCTTTTAGCCCAGGCATGTAGATGAGGGAAGAGTTGAAGGCTGTGCAGGTGATTCCTAAGGAGAGAACTCAAGCTCAGGAAAATATAAAAAGTCCTAAAAGTGGAAGTAAAGTATATGGTACACCACTGGTTTACCAAACCCAAAAAGCAATCAAATCTCTTTATAACATGTGAATTGTATAGAAATACTGAAATATTGTCTGAAAGGAGTTTAGGTGAAAACTGTGAAGACAAATGTCATTGTCATTTTTTACATGAAAACCCATTAAAAAGATGTAAATGGATCCAATATTGATCTCTACTCAGGATAACCCCTATACAGCAAGTCCTATAAAAACAATCCCTACCCAACTGTTTCATGAATACAACTCTTCATGATGCAACATCTAACACATATTAGACACATTGATACTTCACAACAATCCTGTGAGATACACACTACTAAGATCTTCTAAGCCTAGAACATTCTAGAAGGTCATTTAACGTCATTCAGCTATCAAGGTCAGAGTGAGGATTTGAAGACCAACAGTCTGGCTCCAGAACACATGTGCCTAACCAGCAGGCCATATTGTCTGTTAACACTTGGGTGAAGCTGAGACAGCTGAACTATTATATTACAGCATGCATGTAAATCCAACCTACCCAGCCTGCTCTGCCTGGAGACACCGCTGGTAACAAGCAGTCATTTGCAAAAGCTGTTTTCAGTAAAACACACATTTTATCTTGACACTGCAGGCCTTCATTAAACCATGCACAGAAACTTGTTTTGAAATAACCAAATGAAATTCTGCCCCTTTTCTCCCTAATTGCTTCTAATAATAAAGTTAGTTCTAACTGGCCCCACTGCCACCGCAACATCTGATGGTAATGAGCAGTTCTTGGCGGAAGGCATTGTGACTTAAATACCTACAGTTTATCTTTATGTTGCAGGCTACCTTTTTTTTTTCCCCACCTCAGACAGAGGAACTTATTTTGAAGTTACTAAATGAACCTCTGTTTGCTCCCTTCATTAATTACTCTTTGCTCCTGCAAGTTAGCTTTCTCCTTTGTTAAATGGCCTAAGGAGCCCAATTAAAATGCTGTCTTGTGATTTTTATTCTGTGGTGGTTCACTCTGTACCCAAACTTGTGATGACCTGCATAAGCCTACTTGGAGGAGTCTCAACATCTTCAATCTGACCATACAAATGAGCCCTGACCCACAAGGCCCCAAAGCCCCTTGTTCACCAGTCTAGAATGCTTGAGAATAAATGACCAAATGCAACTGAGAAATCTAGCAAAGTTCTGGTCTCCCAAACTACCTCACCTGCTTTTGCATCTTCTCCCTCGTATCCTCCCACCTCACTTTTTCCCTATCCAGTTGCAATTTCTCCTAAAGTCTAGGAATAAAGGGGAAAGCATTCCTGGATTCGCAAGTAAGAACTTGGATTGAGTTACTCAAAACAGTGGTTACTTATTATAGAAATATATAGCTTTATACTTTAGGAATTCTGTGGGTTATGCAGGCTGATCTGGGGACTCAACGAATTTTCACTTCTGAGTAGCCAACTTCAAAGCAGATGTTTGAATTAGTCTGGCTTTATTTAGGCACTGCTTGTAGTCTCCCTCAAAAAAGGAGATGATCCAGGCAGTTGAAACAAATCACCTCTCCAAGGGGCTGAAGCCTGAAATTTCATCATTTGGAAGAAGGCTCACTCAGGTTCTTGAAATAATATTCACTCCACACCTTGGTATATGGGAAAAAAAAAGTATGTGTGCATATGTATGTAAACACTTCTGTGTTCTGTAGAATACTTTTATGCAGGCGTACATCTTGACTGGTGATTTGGGATGGGGAAGGGAGAAAGAGGAAAGGAAAGAGAAGATAAATGATATTTCACAAGACTCTCTAGGGATACCACCATCAGAGAGAAGGGAATTATATGACACAGCCCTAAGGAGGGGTGCCTTGAAGTCAAATATTTGGGTTTAGAGCCCAGCCATAGTGCTTACTAGCTGTGTGACAATAAACACATTACCAGGATCCCTGAAAGTTCTCATTGTTCTTTTTAAATTACATAGAAGAATTATTGTGGTATTAACCAAGGTAAGGAATATGACAAGGCACCTCAGTGAATCTCAGCTGTTAGTGTTTGGTTGAGATGGAGAACTAGGAGGATGTACCAGAACAACATCAGCTTCCCCTAAAGCTGCTCTCAAATGTTCAGGTTTTGTTCCCAAATGCAATCTGCTTGTTCTCTGTGGATGCCGGTGAATCCTGACCAGCCTCACAGTCACTACTCATGATGAACTCTGCCCGCCGTTTCCAGTGTAACACCCATGTACTGTGATCAAACAGAGCTCAGAATATGGGGTTTCTTTTGCCCTTGCCTTCCCCAGGACAGAATCTGCAGAATCGAGACACTGATGCAGGGAATTGTTAATCAGTTGGCACATGGACTGTGGGACTTGTGGCTGCGGCTTCCACTGCAGCCATAATCTTCAAACAATACAATATGAAAATAGCAATATCAACATGAATGACATGTAGTAGTAATCGTCTCTAAAGAAAATATATTCTTGACACAATGTTTCCTTTTGATTCAGTTTTGCATTACCCCTCCCCATCCTCTTATTTACTTGACAGTGCTAGGGAATTGCCTCCTTACTACCCGCGTCCTGTGTTTTCTAGCTTTGTGCTTTGCCTCTGACTCAGGCCTTTGCCAAGTTAGAGCAGGGAACTCCCACCAAAGGCTCTTTGGTTCATTAGCATGTATTAGAAGTTTCACTAGCCTTTTGTTAAAGAACTGACCTTTCTTAACATTTCATTGGCTAAAGAAGCCCTTCCAAGAGTGATGACTTAGGACTCAAATTGGTCTTTTGGAAACTTAAGTTTCTTTGATTTTCAAATAATCCCCCCCAAATGTGGCCTTACAAGAATTCCAAACTTAGAAGACTGTTTGTATAGTGTGCTTTCAGCTCTCAAACCCTGAAGAGAGAATGTGTACATTGAATATTCTCTGAGTGTCATTTGGAAATATAAAGAAACAAAATATAAGGCTATAAACTGCAGATTTTGAAAGTAAAGTACAATTGTTGCCTGAAAACACACAGATCAGTTTAAAGCCTTATAGAACGTGGTGTGTGACATGAGATACTGTTAGTAGGTCTTATTCTACAATTTCCATCTTTTTTGCCAAATCCTCTCGAGTTCTGCATAGTTCATTGATTCTGTAGCGAGTCATTCTCTCGTGCCCTAGAATGTGGTCTCTAATTGTTTCCATGTTTCATAACATGCCAGTAAGCACATGAATCGGTTTGGGCAACCACATGGAGGGAAGAAAAGTTCGGAAAAAATGAAGCTCTGGTAGGAGAGTAATTCCACTACAAGGGTGTTATTTGTGGGCAACTAGGACACATGGTTGGCAGCCTTGCTTGAACAATTGGAGGCTCCAAGGTAGGATTTGCCAAGGTGACTCCTGGCCCAGGAACCTCTATTACTTAGTGGGCGATTGCCGTTTCCTTCTCCCCCCGCCCCCCTTCATCTGTTTGCTTTTGGCTATTCCTCTTCTACTTTGTTTCCCATCCTAAAGAATACAAGATGGAGGGAATGTGTAAGCCTCTTGCTTAACAAATTCTTCAGCAGCCTTGATTATTGTTACAAGCTGAAACAGCTTAACCAAGGTTAATGGATATGTGACTTTCTCTTGTCCTCACCAGCTTACCCTTACTTACTGCCCATGGTTGATGCTCACTTTTGCTTCTCTTGTCTTGCAAGCTTTATAGTGGGATTTGAATCACTTCAAGTGCTATTATTGTGATATTGTGCTATGATTAGTGCTATAATTATTGAGAATAAGGAGTGAAATTTTGACCCTTAGCAAAAGGGACATGATTTGAACTGCCATTCAGTGCCATTCAGAATGTGAATCACATTCACTTGATTAGTGGTGTAAGCATAGGGTTAGAAATGAGGATTTCTACACTTGGTTTCCAGATTATCTAAATCCCATTTTCTGTTCCCAGATAAAAAAATATGCAACCCAGTTGATGGTATCCATTGCTAGAGCAGGTCAAATGTTTTAGGCATCAGAATTTTAATTTATCTCAGGTCATAGCAGGGGAAATATCTTGCTCCACTGAATTTTGTTGTTTGTGCTAATGAATGGACGTTAGATGCTATCAAGGCCTAAGGGACTGGGATGGTATTAAGAACATTGTATTAATAATTTAGGGAATTAGAATACAGAGCCTTGACATTTGATGGGTGGAGCACTTCTGACTAAAGATCACTTCCTCCACTTCTGATGTCCTCCCCTGTCCTTGAACCTCACGTTTGTATATCTCCCCCAATATATGGAGAAGGTGAAACATGTTCCCATTTGGTTCTATGGCCAAGAGGACAATTCTAGGCAAAGGAGATTCTGATCAAATGTTTTCTTGTTTTCCTGTAAAACACATCTTGAGATTCTTTTCAGATTGTGAGGTCCTTTGGGGTTTGAAGTTGGCAGAATCCTGTTGAAGATTATAAATGGCAGTGTTATTGTTTTCATTGTTGTTATCGGTGTTGGAAGGCCCAGCCTTGGCCAGCAGCAGACTAATTCTTGGCCTCTCTGGTTTGTCAAGGTTCGGTAAGTTTAATGGAGAGCAAATGCTTTCCAAATGCCAGGTCTGTGTCCTTTTCCAAATAGAACTGGAAGCACTGAAGGCCTTGAACATTTAATTTCTCAAACTGCAGCCTAAAGCACTGCCTATCTAGGGCAACAGAAACTGCTCTTTCCTTAAGCAACTGTAGAAACGGCAGCACAAACACTGCCTTTGGAGCCTGCTTGATGTATGGGCTTGTTTTTGAAAAGTGGTGGATACTTAATGTAAATAGGACACTGGCAACAAAAAGAATGATGCTCATATTGGCAACCTGAAGGATGTTTGGGTCCTTATCTAGCCAGTTCCACACTCTTGGTTTTCTCTTCTCAACAGACACAATGTCAGATAAAAGAGAAAGAATCCCACCAATTTCTCAGTTTGTTAGCTTCTCGGATTTTTTTCACTTCTTCCTCCCCACCCCCATCCCCTCGATTTAGGATGGCAGCCTACAGATTCTGGCCCAAAACAAACATTCTGCCAAAGTGAATTAGAGGCACCATAGCCTAGGAAAGCACTGGACTGGGAGGAAGAGGTGCAATCTTGCTCTTGGAGACAAGAGCAAAGCCCCTCTCGTTGTCCACATTCATGTTTATAGCACTCCCAGGCTGGTGAGTTCACTTCTAAAATTTTGAGAAGTGTGGGTCAGTCTCTGGATTCAGGCAAAGCTGAGGTTCAGCTGGTATGCACCAGTCTAATTGTACTGGTTGTTAAAGTGCTAAAAAGTATTGATACTACAGGTATACAGAAATTGTCTTTTCATTGAAACTTTAAGTCATCTAACATTCTGCTCAATAATGGTGACGCAGGAGTGTGGCTGGGTCACAGGCAGCCACTGAGCAGATCCAGGCAGACACCGAGGTAACCACGGAGCTATGCAGAGCACCCAGCCGCTGCCAGGTGTGATTGGGGCTGAGGTGGGAACTCCAAAGGGGAAAAGCTGACATTCAGGTGCTGCCTTGCCAGGACAAAGGGGTACTTCATAGAGTTTTTCTCTGATTACAAAGAAAAGCCAGAAACTTGAGATATAATGACTGATTATTTAATGGGGGAAGCCATTAGAAAAGTTTAGTTCATGTCTCTATATGAACTTCTGGTAGGTACATTGTCCTAGTCTATTGCCATAGGTTGGGTGGCTGATAAACAACAGAAATCTACTTCTCACATTCTGGAAACCGGGAAGTGTAAGACCACGAAGCTGGAAGATTAGGTATCTGGTGAGGCTCCACTTCCTGGTTCATAGAAAACTGTCTTCCTCTTGTATCCCCACATGGTGGCAGGCGGGAGGGAGGTCTCTGGAGTCTCTGTTGTAAGGCTTGAAGCCTATTCATGAGGACTCCAACCTAGACCTAATCTCCTTCCAAAGGCCCCAGCTCCTCATACCATCACCCTGGGGATTAAATTTCAACCTACGAATTTGGTGAGGCGGGACACAAATATTTAGTCTGTAGCACACATCAAACAAAAGGAAATAAGGAAATAGCAATTTTTTGAAGTATTCAAACAGATAAGCTGTTTTATAATGAATAATTTTGTTTATTTAGAGACTAGTATTTTTGAACTTTCTGGTTTTATTTATGAAAAGCTATTACTGCATTTGTAGTCAAATGTTTAATATTACTCTCATTTCAAGTATTCCATTGTACTTGATCTCTACCTTGTAGTGGTCAACAAAGAGAAAATGAAGAGGGGAATATACAAACCAGACTACCCTTTTGCCATTCGAAAATAGATATGGCCAAATGTTAGTTGAGTGAAAAGAATGACGTTATCGCTGAAAGACAATAGAATCATTGAGATGATCTCCATACTTACTTTTGAAAAATCAAGTATTGAAGCTGGTCTTTAAAACTGCCAAGAGAGATATTATAACCTATAGAAACAAACAGTTCAGCATATAATTTATCCATCCACTAAAATATATCCTAATAATTATATGAAACTTCCTTTTATTATATTCTCCCTTATTAATTGTGTATTCATGAGTGTATATTAACATTTCCATATTCCCAAGACTAACTTTGACTTGTGTTATCTAATGGTGAATACTTTCTATTTGCTCCTTATAAAAGGTTCCTCTGGCCAAACATAGTAGATACTAATTTCCAGTTATTTTAAGCAACTGTTGTGCTTTCCGATCTATCATTTATTGTTTATTCTAAGTCCTTCTTTGGCTAAATAATCTGGCCCTAGGTAAGCTTTTCCAAGTACCATATAACAAGTGGATTTTGTATTAGGGGTGCTGGACCCTTTAAAGATATTGGTTTATCTGATGCTTCACTGTGCTGCCATGCTCAATGAGTCTTTTTAAATTGAAATGAGAAGGTTTTGCTTTCAGAAAGTTTGGGGCAATTTAAAAATAAGCCAACACAGATCACAATATAGTTGATTATAAAGTTGGCTTCCAGTTGTTGAATGTCTGCAATGTGCCACGCACTTCCAGTATAAGCTGTATGGAAGTGAAAAATGGAACTAGAAAGAAAGCATTTCCCCCAAGCACAGTCAGCGGACCTACTGGGTAAATCCTATATGGTATTTCCAATGGCAAGTTTTATCATTCCATCAGCTTGCTTTTAATAGGTTGCCATGAAAGAAGAAGTATAAATTAATTCCATAGCATACATAGTGATGGTCAGCTTGTTCTTTCCATAATTATGAAGCAATAAAGCTACCACATAAGGGTAATCACTTTGTTATAATAAAAATAAGTATCTCCCCAAAATTTGGCCAGAAATCTGGCCTTATTTAGGTTAGGTCTCAGATTGAGTTGCTGGGTGAGGTTTCTAAACCACAGCCAGGGTGGCATGTTCTTCTTCTCTCCTTTTTCCACTTAGACACTAAAACATTCTTTTCTCACATCTGATTAAATCCAGGTAAAGGAAGGGAGTTATTTGGAAATCTCACAACTATGTATCTGAAGAACCAACAGGTGTAAGCATGCCTCTATATTTAGTTAGTAAAGCTGATGGGTTGGGGGCAGAACTGCATCTCATTTCACTTTGGTGTCCCCATAGTTGCTAAGATCTTGCCTTCCACCTAGCCACTCCAAAATACATATCCACGGGGATTAATAACATGTTTCTTTTGTTCACATTTAGAATGATTACATTTTTATAACAACTACCATAAAAAATTGGGGACGACATAGTCTAACTGAGAATTAATAATAGCTGTTGCCTATTGAATGCTTATTGGGTTTAGAGATTCAGTGCATGGTTTTTGAGCCTTATGTTAGCCCTGTCATTCTGGAGATATTGTACCCATTTAACAGATGAGGCTGCTGGACTTTGGTCCTAAAAATAGAGAAGCAGTTTACCAGCTATCCAGTTGGACTGTCCAACCTTTTGTGCATCAGTCCCGAAGATGTCAGTCACTTCAGAATCAGGTAGGAAAAGGCAAGCATTGGTATTTGCATTCAGGAGCTGCTGCCTTCTTGTTCTTAGATGCTCAGAAGGGAGCCTCCTATCCTGGGCTCTGTGCATAAAGCCTAAAACTGGTAACTCTCTCTAGGAATACCTTCTGAGATCTTCTTCCAGGGTAAAAGAAGAAAAGGTGGAGGGAGGGGCTATTGTCCAAGTAAAAACATGTCTAACTCTTCTCCTGTGCCCTTGTTTTGCTCCCTCACTCACTACAGTTCCCAATGGCTTTCTAATGTTGAAATCAGAAATTATTTGTTTAGTGTGTGGCTAAAAATGAAGGGCTTAAAAGAATGTCAGTAAATCCTAGCCCTTTAAATGTAGCCCTTAGAAAGCAGATGAAAGCATGTGGGCTACTCAGAGAATGAGGGAGAGAAAAGAGTGCCCAGATACTAACTAATGAAGGGAAGAATGGGTTGCCGTAGCTGTTCTGAGAAGCCTGGGAAATGCTTCTAACCCTGTTGCTGAGACCTTATGTGTGCACGTGTACATACATCAAAATGTTTATTTTTCATAAACTCCCTTTGTGAAATATTTCTTGAGAGAAAACAACAATGTTTAAATATATTTGCTTGAAAAAAATTGCTCCCAGTTTTTTGCTGTTGAGTTTGAAACATTTTAGAGCGGGGTTTTTGTTTTTTGGGTTTTTTTTTCATTCTGGTAAAGAGTAAAATTCGAGTACATTATTTCAAATGAGTACAAAAGCTTCCTTTTCTTCTTCTTTTAGCTAAAAATGTTCACAACATTCCCTCCTTTAAGTAATGTTTTCTGATATTCCTTTTTCTTTTTTTTTTTAATATTTTATTTATTTGACAGACAGATCACAAGTAGGCAGAGAGGCAGGCAGAGAGAGAGGAGGAAGGAGGCTCCCTGCTGAGCAGAGAGCCCGATGCGGGGCTCAATCCCAGGACCCCGGGATCATGACCTGAGCCGAAGGCAGAGGCTTTAACCCACTGAGCCACCCAGGCGCCCCTGATATTCCTTTTTCCTAAAGAAGTCAGAGTCCAAGTACTTGAAGTATGAGAATAATTAGTGTAACTTCAGTTTTTGCTATGTCTTAGGGATGGAGTGGAGTTGTTGATGGAAAATCACTAAGTAATGAAACGACTTTTCCAGAGGTCACTTAAAAGCTGGCTTACGGTTCTTTCCTTTATGTCCTTTGTCTTATCTCACCAAAAGGTCTGATGATAATCAATTCCCAGCTCTGAAATATAATTGCATTGAATTTGGTTCAGTACATCATACTGACCTTATGGATCATTACATTACATTGCGTTAACCTCCTGTTTTTGTGTCTTCCATAAAGATATTTGTCCCTCATCAGGCTCCTTGCTTGGCAGGGAGCCTGCTTCTCCCTCTGCCTCTCCCTGCCACTCCGTCTGCCTGTGCTTGTTCGCTCTCTCTCCCTCTCTCTGACAAATAAATAAATTAAAAAAAAATTAAAAAAAAAAAAAAGATATTTGTCCCTGTGGGATTTGATGGGCTGATTCTGATTTGAAAGGGTTGCCATCCAGCTGAAACTATTAAATAATGAGTTGAGTTTCTCTCTTCATTTTTTTTAGCTCAACACATTGCTGGCATCCTCTCAAATGTTGCAATAAAAGGTCTCCAAAGTTACTTTTGTCCTTTGCAGCATGACATGAACTTGACATTTATTTTTTATGGTTTAAATCAGAGCCTTTGGCATAATTTTTGTGATTTTCTTTCAGTCTGAATCAGGGCTACTTAAGGAGTGTTGGCCCTTTTCAGGTGGTATCCTCTGCTCATTCCAGCCACATACAACTTGGGTTTTAATGGGTGGTCAGAAAACATAAGAGTGCTTAGTCAGGGTCATGCTACATCAATATTCTCCTTAGAGTATTGTCTTTCCGTTCTGTTACTGTTCTTTAAGTAGAACATATCATAGAATATAAACATAGAAGAATATATTATGCTTCTAGAAAACATATAAGTGCGTTTTAAAAATCTTATTAAGACACAAATTGTCCATCTTACTTGAACCACTCTTGTTTGTTTTTTATAAAATATGTGTTTGTGTGGTCTTACCTTGAAATAAAGGCATAAGAGTCAAACCTTGTAAATTCAATCTCCACTTTACTGAATAACTGTGCATTAAAGTGGTTTTCTCCTTTTTTTTTGTCTAGGAAATTAGATAGAGAATAAAACCTCTGTCTTTTCAGAAGGTCCACAATCTAGATAGAAAGAGCCTGAGTCCTTTGAGGAGCAGATGCTATGTCTGTGAAAGAGAAAATTACAATATTATTCACAAATGCTACTAATATTTATATTCAACATAAAAGCAAATAATTATCTAGCAGTTCTATTCACTGGACCAAAAAATTCTAGTGTCTATGATAATAATGCCTCATTGCTTTTGTTTAAATCCAGAGATTATGACTTTCAAATCTTTCTTTTTCAACTACAAGGTGTGATTCCTAATATAAAATGGTATTACATTTCTTTATCTAGAGAAATGCATTTCATTTAAGAATTTCTCCTATCTTCTTTTAATCTGAGATAGAAAGGGTAAATATATTCTTATCTATGATCTTACTAGAAAATATAGTGTTGTGTTTGTCATTTTTTATTATGCTTTTTAATATCCATGGTACATAGTAAGTTTGAAATGTGTTCCAGACTTGGAATTATTTTTCTTTTGCATGTTAAACTAATTGGCTTGAATACTTTTTATGTACTTTCGTTCAACTCCACATAGAAATTGTAGATTATTCATCTGAAATGAATGAATTTTAAATTACTTAAACTTCGCATTAGTGTATGACCCTCTGAGACCGGTTTTAAAGAACACACAACTCTCTTTCCCCTGCACATTACTGATTTAATTTGTCTTGGACACACATACCATATATCTTGCATTTTTTTACAATGTTATGTTGTTTATTATACTTTGATAGATTCATAAATTATTTCTACTTTTCTTTAAACAAATACATTTGGAAATTTGATAGTTTAAGATGAACTAGTTTGTGCCTTTTAAACCTTGATGATGAACACTAATTGTCTCACCATGTCATTTAAATGGCTGAGCGTAATCCTCCTGATGCAATTCATAACATATACCCCAGAACAAATTTGTGTTTTCTTTTCAAGTGCTCTAAAGTTTCAAATACCCCTTTCCTTATTTTACTCAGCAACAATCTGCAATTTATTTTTCTCCAGGAAAATTGAATCTGTTACTGCTTAGTACTCCTACCAGTTTGAAAAATGTGGTTTATATTGGCATCAGAGCAGTAATTTACATATATTGGGATAACAAGAATGCATGCCAGAAAAAGATCAACATAAAATGAAATGCAAAAAAGCTGTTTTCCTTCAACAGCAACCCCAAGTGAAGCTAATAGAGAAATTGATGAGCATCTGCCCTGAATGTGTCACTTGTTTCTTCTAGGTGAAGTGTGACCAGTATTGGCCCAGTAGAGGCACGGAAACCCATGGGCTGGTCCAAGTGACGCTTCTAGATACGGTGGAGTTGGCCACATACTGTGTGCGGACTTTTGCACTTTACAAGGTTTGCCTTTATTTTTTCCCCTCTCTTTCCCCTTTTCATTTTTTAAAGAAAACGTCTTTTGAGAAATCAGATATCTTAAGACTTTACTTAAATCTTGATTCCACTGGCAACGGTGAAGAATGAAATAATTCTTCCATTATCACTCAGCAATTTTTCTCCTTCTCCAGCGATTTATCAATAAATGTGGAACTCTTGCTCTGGATGGAAGTTTTGGCAAATGAAGAATAGATGAAGAACTAGTTCTTACCATAAACTACAGTAGGCGTACTCCTGATAGTTACACCTGAAAAATGCAATGCTTCTCACCTAAGAATGTTCATCTCCCTGAGCAAATACTTGTTTACAAAGAGCTTGACATTGATAGCTCCAAAGAGTGCATCTTCCCAAAGGTCATAGAGTAGGGGGAGGAATTAAGACAGCACATTTTCATGTTACCTCTTCCGTGTTGCTACTCATCATTACAACCTAAGGCTAGGAACACAAAATTTTACCCATTCTTCCTACTTCACAGAATGGGTCAAGCGAGAAGAGAGAAGTAAGACAATTCCAGTTCACTGCCTGGCCTGATCATGGTGTCCCAGAACACCCTACGCCTTTCCTAGCTTTCTTACGGAGAGTCAAAACCTGTAACCCTCCTGATGCAGGACCCATGGTTGTGCACTGCAGGTAAGAGCCACTGAGAGCATTTGTTTTTCTCACAGTCAGAAGGTCCACAAGGAAACAGAAAGCTAAATTGTTCCTCATTGGATAGTCTCTTTCCAATTTCTACTATCCCAATTTCTGGGATAGTAGATTGCTTTATAAATAATACAAGTGTTTTTGGGGGCACCTGGGTGGCTCAGTTGGTTAAGCAACTGCCTTCAGCTCAGGTTATGATCCTAGAGTCCCCGGATGGAGTCCCACATCGGGCTCCCTGCTCGGCAAGGAGCCCGCTTCTCTCTCTGACCCCTCCCCTCTCATGCTCGTTCTCTCTTTCAAATAAATAAATAAAATCTTAAAAAAAAATGCAGGTGTTTTTTAATCAAACAAGGCCTATATTAACATTCGCAGAAAGGATTTGATATGGATGAATATGCCCCTCTGGACATGATAAGCAACTATGGTCCTTGCTATTTTCTCTTTGGAGCAAAAATAAATAAATATGTAAACACAAAATTAAATGTGCTCATGGTAATAGCTGTATGAAACAGAAAAGAATTAAGAATCAGTCTTGTGATTTGGTTCAAGTTTCATCTATGTAGGAATATTCTTTAGAAGATGACAGATAGATAGATAGATGGATGGATGGATGGATAAATTGTTTGATAAATTCTTTTGGCCTGGGCTGATAAAAACCTCTTTACTGTGTGTAGGAAAGAAAATTTCAAATAAAATGATACTATACGTATAAAAGCTTTCAGAGAGGGTGTCATACTGCTTAAAGATACCTTCCTATAAGTATTATCAAGTCACATAGAAAATATACTAATTTGAGTTTTTAAAATTTACTTAATATAATATAAAGACCTATATTTTGGAAGAATTTATTTTATGTATTAGAAGTTAATGAGCCTTATTTCTTTTGAAGTGTTGTATGATTTATTATTTTTTACTTAATTCTGACTAATATTCTTTATATCACCACTCAGATTCTACTATATATGTGTTTATACATTTTTAGCATTTAACTGATTTCTTACCAGTTCCTTAGTTCCTCTCAAGTATCACCACGAACATATTACTAAAGATACCTGGCCATATTCTGTATGTTACTATGTAAATGTATAATTGATGTAATCCCTAATAGTTCTTTGTAAACTGGGTACTTCAAACATGAGAGGATATGGTTTTCTGCTGCACAGACAAGTAAAATTGCAGTAGGTCAGTATATTAAAAAAGAAAGCATCTGTCATAAACCATTTCTATCATCACTTAATACTATAGCTCTTTCACATCCCATATCATACTTGAGCATAGTACCCTGGATCCTAGAAATGTTTTTACAAAAAGATGGGGACAACATAGATCAAAATAAAAGCAATAAAATTCCCCTGACTAACCCATGCTACAGTGGTAATTCTTAAACAGCGGCATAGCAGCTTTTGAACAAGGAGATGCTTATTTCTCTTTCCCAGCAATTTTTCCCAACAAAAACTAATTGTACCACATTATATTTATAGAGTATTTTATAAATTCCAAAGCCCTCTCCCATGCTTTATTCTGTTTGATGATCTTAAAGGTATGTCAGTTCAAGAGAAGAGAGCAGAAGAGTATAAGTACTGAGAGCTAGGAAGCCAGACAGTTCTGCTCATGTTTTATCATCTAGTGCTTGCTCTTCTGGACCTGACACTATGTTACATTGTTTTGCATGGTTCTGAAACACTAAAAATTATTTTCCCTAACTTGAGCTAATGCTTTTGCATCATGACAGCAGATTTCTGATTCTCCTGCCTATCGGTTTCAGCAGGCATTAGTTTGACCAGTCTGTATACTTCTTTGAATATGTCAGAGTCATTGTGCCTGGTGACATGCCCCTCCTCCACCAGCTCGACTTGATTGTGAAGATCACACAGGAAATGTTTTGAAGTGGTTTTTGGCTGCAGAATAGGGAAACAAGAAGTTTGGGCTCACCGAAGAAAGGTTGTCCTCATATTCCTAAAGGCAAAAAGGCAGTTTGCACAGATACACACATACCGAGATACGTATACACACATTGAGACATATATAAATGTGAATAAAAATTAAGGAAACCTAACTTGGAAGTTTTCTTAAAACATTGTATTTGCATTACAGTTTGAAATACAGCATGTTCCCTCTCTCAAAATATGTTTCCCATTTCTGTGAATTAAGGTAGAGGACCCGGGAAACTTGACAGAATGACTGATTGATAATTTAAAGACACAGTTTATGCTCTGTTGATCAGAAGCAAGGTATAAGGCTATATGCTAGATACTTAGTTGGATCCAGAAAAGTTTGCAGGCAAGAAGCAGAGATAAGATAGGTAGCTATATGCTTTATTTTGAGAAAACGCATACACTTCTATGTGCACCCACACCCCTATGTTATGCCTAGCCACCTGGACTCACCTCTGAGAGGTACAGACAACTTTGGAGAAATAAGGAAACGAAGATGAATGTGCAGTGCTAATAGCTGTTGACATTTGGAAGTGCTGTGCCTGAGGCTCTGGAGAAGCTTTGTATTAAACAGAAAAGTAGGAATATTGGTAGGAGAAATAGTGACTTTAAAAAAATGAGGGAAAAGTGGAGCATAAACTGAGCTCTGATATTGACTTGGACACAGTATATGTTAAAACTTCAGAGCACAATTTTTCTGATGGAGCGTCAGAGAAAAGTCACTGTGTCAGAGAAAAGTCACAACCGCTGCTTGTGTGGGACCCAAGAAATGTCAGTTTCAAACTCATCTCTAAGCAGGCAGAAACTTTGCAGAAAGCCACAATAGACAAGTTACAGAGGGTTATCGATGATGGTAATCATGATCATGTTATAAATGATCACACAAATACTCTGAAATTTAGTAAATACTGTATTTCATGTTGTGATATTTTTTTTCTTTTAATGGATTTGACTTTCTTTCTTTTTCTTTTCTTTTTTTTTTCCTCTGTTATGAAGAAGTAGTGACAAACTCAAACCCAAAGCTTCTGCCAAACAGATTCTGGGAGAATGGAAGAGGCTTTAAATGAAATCTGGTAGTAGACCAAACAGAGGGAGAGGGGGCAGAAAAAGAGAAGATTCACGTGCCTCCAATAGTCCTGTCTAGTGATAAATGTGCCAGGACTAAAAGAGCTACTATGAAGAAGAAAAATTCTTACAGTCAGTAGTAAGAAAGGGCTAGGAGGATGATCTAGTGGTAATCTCAGACAAGACCTGAGAAGGCTAGGGTCTACCACATTCATAGAAGAATGGTTCTATAGGCCTAGGAAGAAAGACCAGCTCTAGCTATCAGTCAGTTCATACAGACCATATAAACTCAGCATTAGGAGTGCACATGCTGGAGAAAGACTGCCCGGGTGAAATGCTGGATTTTTTGCTTATGGGATTTGTGCCTTTGAGCAAGTTATTTCAAATCTGCTAGCTTGGGTTTGTTCACCGATAAGTGGGGTAACATTCTCCATAATAATAAGAGTTTCATGAAGATTAAATGAAATGATATGAAATGATAAAGCACTTAGGACAGTGCATAGAATGTAGAAGTATGAAATAATGTTAAATTATTAGTGTATTAATTATTAAGTTTTAAAAAGCTGTACATATATTTACACTTAAGAGAAAATAATCAATATTAACTTGGATATAATATATGTAACTTGAGCCATGTATCCTATGAATAAACAGATTTTTTAAAAGATTTTATTTTATTTGTTAGAGCAAGAGAGAGCACAAGTAGGCAGAGCAGCAGGCAGACGGAGAGGGAGAGGCAAGCTCTCCGCCGAGCAGGGAGACCAATGTGGAGCTCGGTCCCAGGACCCTGGGATCATGACCCAAACTAAAGGCAGCCACTTAACTGACTGAGCTACCCAGGAACCCCTAAACAGATATTTCTAAACATGCAATATTTAATCTAATAGATTTTTAGAAATTTAGATGTTTTCCATAATGGTAATTCCATCAAATTTTCCCCAGTGACAGAGAACATTTTCTGGTTTGCTGTGAGTTAGAATCATTTATAATAACAAATCCGTGTTTACAAAGACCTGAGAAACCATTGAGCTCATAAGATGATACCGTTAGGGATACATAGAAATTAATATGATGGTTCTTGATGCCGTCAAGAGGAAGTTTGCACTTAGCATTGTGTTCTTGGCCCTTTATAATCTAAGCTGATGTCTCTTTCATGCCTCATTGTTCACTCTCTTAGTCACCTACCCTAGCTACACTTTTGAAGTACTTTTATCTCTGGCTCTTGGTAAATGATATTTCCACACTCCAGAATTTCACCTGGTCCCCTCTCCACCTGCTGATGTTCAATCCTGTTTCCTAATTTACCTCAAGTAGCATTTGCCATGTATTTGCAAATTGGCCTCAGGTAGTTTTATTGCCATCCATAGTATTTTTTTTTTTAATTTGAACTTGAATGCCTTTAAACTGGAATGCACTCTCTAGTCTTCCAAACCTTCCATAACCTTATTGTTTTATACACAGCTCACCCCATCCATTTATAGGGATTGTTTCATATTGTAAACATCTGAGTTGAAATTCTGGAAAATCCTTTTAAGCTCATTTCCCATTACTCTTCCTGCAGAAAGAATTAAACACTGTATTCTCTGAGCTCTCATAAAATAGGTTCACACTTAGCATATTAACTGTATATGTACAGATCACATATGCCTTGAAATCCCAGAGGGTATAGCTGATGGATTATGCACATTTGTATCCCATTTCTTACATCATAGTAGGTGCTCAATAATTGCTTTCTGAAGTAGACTGAATTCCATGTGGTGTTTTAGAAATTTTTATAGAAACAGATCATTTCAGGGTTGGACTATTTGTTTGTTTGTTTGTTTTACATGAGACTATTTTTCTCCCTACTGTGGTATTTCTTATGAGAATTTAATTGTATTAAATTGCCTTTGTCTTTCTTATACTTATTTCTGAGCCCCTCTTTCTACAACTCTTTTATGTCCTTTTCCACATAGTCTCCATTCCATGTTAAAGATAGACATAGCTCCCTGTTTTTTAGCCATGATAATAGTTAAACATATCGAATCTTAATCGACAGCAGATATTCTTTCTTCTCAACCGGAGAGGCCGTGTTCTAAGTGTTACATGTATTAATGTTTTTTACATACAAATCATCTTCAGAGGTAGGAACTTATTTTCCCATTTTACACAAGAATAAACAGAGACCAAGGAAGACCATCTTACGCTCCTGAGCTCATGCCAGTAGTGATAGCCACTGTGTGCCCTAGGCTGCCTGTCCCTATCCACCAAGTGAGTTTTCCAGGCTTTAGTTCACTTGCTGGTCCTCACCTCCAACTTTGGCCACCACTTTGATGGCATTTCACTCTTTAAGCCTGTCCTAATGACCTTGTCAGAATGAGTCAGTCCTTTCTTTCTGCCCCCACATCACATGGCCATACGCTAGCCTTTATTTTCACTCATTCTGCATCAAAGGTAATTGTTAATATGTGAGTCTCTTCTACCCCTTAATCATTTTAGAATAATCACAGTGACTACCCATTACTGAGCCATCACTGTTTTCCAAGTATCACTAAGTACTTAAGGGATAACTCATTTAATCCACAGAACAGTATGTTTTATTTGTGAGGATCATTAAACACAAGGAGGTTGTAAATTTAGAGCCTATTTCAAAGTCTTTGACCTGTTTACTCATCATCATATCTAGTTCTGACTTTTCTTGTTGCAGATACTGACTTAGTTCCTTACACTTACCTCCTTAATATATGTTTGTTGACTGAATGGTTGTCAGGTGGATATTTGCCATTACCTCTTCACATATATCTATGTAGTACATGAATAGAGACATGCAGTATTTTTCTCCTTTCTTATAAAATTTGATTTTGAAAGAAACTAAGGGATAGAACTTCCAGTCTATTTATTAAGTTTGAATTTTCATAGAGGTAATATGTTACATTTCCTCATATTGTTTCATTCTTCCTCTTAGAAAACAAAGAAGTTTTGTTCCTTGTTCTCCCTATTGAGCCCTATTATTTTTGTTGTTCTATAGAAGATTTTGTGGTTTATATTTTACTAGTGCCAAAGGAGTATGACAACTGACTTGAATTTGCTTTTTGTTAAGAATGAATAAATTGGGGTGAAGCCATAATTTCACTGTGTCAATTATAAACTCTTGACCCATGGTAATAACTCTTAGTCATAGTTAATCCCTTTTAGGACCAAGGGAATACATTACCTCTATAGGAGAAATTTATTTGTGAATAAATATAAAGGAGGGATAGATCAAGACCCCCTAAACTTGTGTTCTAAATGAGAAGACTCCAAGAAGAGTAAAATAGGCCTCCTAAGGATAATTAAAGTCTTGCACAATCAAACATAGAATCAAACCAGACTTTAAAACCAGAAAGAATAAGGGGTGCCTTCATGGCTCAGTCAGTTAAGTGTCTGCCTTTGGCTCTGGTTATGATTCTGGGGTCCTGGGATTGAGCCCCATGTCAGGCTTCTTGCTCAGCGGGGAGTCAGCTTCTCCCTCTCCCTCTGCCCCTCCTCCTATTTGTTCTCTCTCTCTCTCATTCCCACAAATAAATAAATAAATAAATAAATAAATAAAATCTTTAAAAAAAAAAACCCTAAGGAATAGAAACTGAGGACTAGATGTAAATACTGTTTTAGAAGTATCAGGGGGCCACTAATGTTGGTCTGATAAAAAATCAAATGACAGGACACCTGGGTGGCTCAGTTGGTTAAGCAGCTGCCTTCGGCTCAGGTCATGATCCCAGCATCCTGGGATCGAGTCCCACATCGGGCTCCTTGCTCAGCAGGGAGCCTGCTTCTCCCTCTGCCTGCCACTCTGTCTACCTGTGCTCACTTGCTCTCTCGCTCTGTCTCTGACAAATAAATAAATAATATCTTAAAAAAAAATCAAATGACAATTTGGAGTTAGAAAGATTCATAAGATCCAACCTTAATAATACTTTTTGACTTCATAAGTGAAAGCACGACCAAGAAAGTACTTAGATCATATTTACAACATAACCACTTCTAATATCAAACCAATATTGACAAAAATAGCCTTTTCAAGGTAAAAAAGGTTTTTGGAAAATGTTGCATATGATCATAAAAATAAAAGATATTGTGATCCAAAGGAGCTAAGAGTGCTATGGAAAATTGTTTAATGCATTTTAATCCACCATTTAAATTCCATCCTTTATTTTCCTCAATGTGTTTCACTCAAATATCTCTTTAGATCAAAGACCACAAGTATTGCCAAAGTATGTGATAGTT
Source organism: Mellivora capensis (assembly GCA_004024625.1). Taxonomy (NCBI): domain Eukaryota; kingdom Metazoa; phylum Chordata; class Mammalia; order Carnivora; family Mustelidae; genus Mellivora; species Mellivora capensis. The sequence continues at coordinate 75,740 of PISX010000829.1, read as the reverse complement.
TTGAGATGCTGACAAGTGCAAACCATAGACCCATATTTTCCTTAAACCTGGGATTCATTTCCATGTATAAATTAATAAGAGAAACTAGTCTTCTGTAGGTGAAAGATGGGACTGTTGAAAATACCAACATCTCTTGATAAGAAAATGGGTGGAATACAAATTGTGTCCTTATTTATGAAAACATTTTAAGGTGAGAAGTAATTATACCACACTGAAACTATTATGTAGGTTCTGTTCTTATATACTAATAATTGTGCATACAGAGAAAATTCTTAATTTATGAAACAACATGGTGATATAAATCAGGAAGCCAGAACTTCAATAGTTTGATGGCACAATCCTGTAAGAGAAAAATGCCTTACATGTACTATAATAATTTAAGAGTAATTAAACCCAAAGAAAATATTAAAAGGAATCACATAATGGCTCCAGTAGATATAAAATATAAAACTCACATTGAATGTATTTGGGTACTGGGGGGCAGCACTCTGGCTGCCTGATGAAATGGATCATTTATTTGAAAAGACAGATATAAAGGCAATAGAGGAGAGGTGAGGCCAATATTTTAAGTAACAACTAATGTCAGTGTCTGATATCAAGGGTAGTTCCTGAAAATACCTGCAGGGGCATCTGGGGGACTGTCACCTTTCCATCTTATCCCATGCCCAAGAGTAGCAACCAAGTTACTTTTGTGTAGGGAAGTGGTCATTGACAGGGCATCTTTCCATCATCTATTTGATTTAATCTTTACAACAAAAACAATAGGTGTATATTCTTACCGTCTCCAAACTAAAGGAAATTGAGACTGAAAAGTTAAGTGACTTGCTGAAGACCACATATCCAGCTAGTAAGTAGAAAGTCTGGCTGAGAACTCATGTTTTATGATGCAAGATCCTTTCCTCTTTGTCTACATCATACCGCCATTTTCTATTTTGCCCAATTCATGTTATACAAATGAGAGTGAAACAGTCCCCAGCCCACAACAGAGATGGCTTTTAGTAGATCCAAAATCCCCTTTGGGGACAGCATTAAATGGTGTTTAGTACTGAAAATCACTTGAAATCAGCTTATTAGAGTTCAAATCCCAGCTGCACTGTTTACTGCAACTTATTTAACCTTTCTCAGTCTCAGTTTCCTGATCAGTAAAGTGGGGATAATAGTAGTATGTCCCTCACAGTATTGTGTATAAAGAGCTAGTAAGTGGTGAGTAGCCAGGTACCTGCCACATATCAAGAAGTCAGTAAATGTCTGTACTAATAGACATTTTTGTTATTGTTTTGCTCCACATAAAATATGTGTTTAAATTGGTTCCCTTACTATCAAACATTATCACTTTTTTTCTAAAATGTGGGTTTGACTTCTATGTAATTTGTAACTTAGAAGAGAAGAAACACGTGTGTGTGTGTGTGTGTGTGTGCATATACATATATTAACCTAGGTGAGTGGCAACTATTTAGCACTTTAAAATTTAACACTTTAAAAACACATAATATTATATGTAGTAATTATGTCATTGCACTTTTAAAATCTTGTTAAAATAGACGATTACTATAAGACAAGCTTTTCAGCCTCAACACCATTGATATTTGGGTCATATAATTTTTGTTGTGGGAGACTGCCCTGTGCATTGAACAGTGCTTCTCAGCATCCCTGTCCTCTGCCTACCAGAAGCCAGTAGCATGCCCCCAGTGATTGTAACAATCAGAAATGCCCTCAGACATTGCCAAATGTCCCCTTGGGAACAAATTCACCCCTGACTGAGAACCATGGTTATATGGCAGCTAAACTAATCTTTGATTGTGCAGAATGTATGCATCCAAATGATAGTCCACTTCAAAGCTTTAAATCTTGAAAACACATTTTTGAATGGCATCCTCATTTTAAACATTGGGAGGACGTCTTTGTGAGACTTCCCTTAAGAATCACTTCCTAGAGCATATAGTGAGGTAGGCTCATAACTTGAAAAATCATCCAACAATATCCCATACCTTGGCCACCAACCATACAAACCCAAGACTTGGCTCTACAGGTCTCTTGGCACTTAAAAAAGTAAATAAATAAATAATCCACCTTCAAGGACAAAGATATGCCACCATTAGGGAATTCAGAAAAACAGGTGACAGGCTCTTAACTAGACTGCCAAAAAGGAGTTCCAAAAATACTTTTGCACCATGGCAACAAATTAATGCAGCAGCAATAAATCTTCAGCCTCCCAAGGTGGCTACTTCTAAGGGTCATGGTCCTTGGGGATGACAAATGCTGGGTTTTTCTGCTAGCATATCAGTCACATTGCTTCATATTCATGCTTGGTATGGACGTCTAGCATTCTGGAAGTTCAAAACAATAAGCCCTAGGAATCCCTTTAAATGGCATATGACTTAGTGGCTATCCTCTTTTTGGAGCCAAAGATGAAAGATTAGATGGATGGAAGATAAGTGAGTCAAAATGTAAGACCTGCTACCCAAACATAAAGGTCCTAAAAATCCCTTGCTCTTTGATCTTTGGGGGTTATGTATTTCTGGGGCAGCACACACTCCATTTTAAATGAAAGAGTTTACTGAGGATGTTTCTTGTGAAATAATTAAACACTTTTCATTTATTTATTTTTTGTAGACCTTCTTCCAAAGAGCTTGAGAAGTCTCTCTCTCTTTCTCTCTTTCCCCATCCCACCTCCCTTCATACTTTTCCCACTTTTCCCACCTCCCCCCACCCCTAAAGGAAAATCCTTCTCCACCTTTCAGTCCACCAAGAGAAGGTCAGTGGTTAAGACTTTCACTGATCCACAGTGGTGCATGTAGAGTCTATGGCTTATGATATATATAAATGGACTAGATGATTTGGGGCAGGGTAAACTGTAGCTCTACCATTCTGATAATAAAAGCTAAAGAGCTACTTGCCCAAATTCCTTTTAACACCTGAAAGGAAAGGACTTTGAGAATTATGATCTTTTTAGGAAACTATTCCTTTTGCATTTATCTGGTTTTGTTCATTTGTCTAAGATTGGGTTGGTTTAGGGCATGGATCTTTAAAAAAAAATTGCAACCATATTTGTATTTCTGGCACAGCTATGTGCCTTAGGAATTGGTGACCTTTCTGAAGTGGAGGGTGTAGCTATCAGTTAACCACCACGGCTTACAAATACCAACCCAAACTTACTGGCTTAAAACCACCACAATCTGTTATTACTCACAGTTCTGTGGGTTGACTTGGGGCCAGGCAGTGGTCTTTTGCTGACCTCTCCTGATCTATCCTTTGCAGCCAGCTGGAAAGCCTGGGAAATCTAGCCTACCCACCTCCCCATGACCTTGCCTCCCAGTCTGGTGGTCTCAGAGTTCTGGGGATCAAAGGAGAAGCTTCTAAGGCCTTTTGAGGCCAAACCTTGGAAGTCACACATCATCACTTTCGCCACACTCTTTTGCTCAAAACAAGGCAAGGCCCAGCCCGGATTCAAGGGGTAGTGAAACAGATTCCTCCACATGATGGGAGAAACAACAAATGATGTGTGACTTCATTTATCCCAACACTGAGCTCTGTGTCAATGAACCTTATTTACTGGACACACACAGCTCTTCTATCCATTCCTGCCAGCCTGGCTGAGTCCACAGTAAATGTTCCTCCCATGGAGCAATACCCACAGGTCCACCCTAAAATACGGAGGGTTTCTATTGTTGTTATTGTTGATACATGAAATAAGTTTAAAAAAAAGTAGAGGAAAATCTATGTAATTTGTTTTGTAACTGCTACCTGATTCTTTTTCTGAAATATCAACATCTGTGGCAGGAGAAATTTATACTCTTTAATCCAATTTCATCCTATCTCAAAAATATTTTCTTTTTATCTTCCTGTTATTTAGGAATTAATAGATTCTTTTTAAACTCAAAAATTTCAGGAATATGATTCATTTACAGTAAATCGCAGACCTGGGACATCTCAAGCTTTCTAGACAACTGCCCCTTCCCCCTCTCCTTCTCTCTCCTCTCTCTCTCTGCCTTCTTTCTCTCTACCTCCTCATCCCCTTTCCCTTTCCACTGCATCTCTTTAATCTCAGATATAAAATAAAATGAGGCCCAAGGAGGTTGACAGCTTTCCCATAGACTCTTGCTGGACTCAAGTCTTCTGACTGTTGGCTCAACATATTTCCCACTGCATTATAGTCCTTTTAATTTTGGTCCAGTTAATGTGATTAAGGAATCCCTTAACATTTCCTGGCTGAACTAGGAAACTAGCCAGAAAGCACCTACATAGCAGCAAGGACGCATTATGTTTGAAACTAAGATGGTCAGAATAGGTAATTTTGATGCATTACAGCCAGTTAAGTGTCACAGATCTTTAAGACCATTACTGATTGAAAGAAGGGCTGAGGAGTAGCTGGGCAGCAACCTGGAGGTGCTGGGGACCCAGTCAGTAAGGCTGGGGCAACAGAAAATGGTAGAGGGAGGCCATAGGGAGAGGGAGAGAATGTTAAAGATAAACTCCTCTTGCTTTCAGTAATGCCTGGAGCCATGATGGTGAAAACCACTCAGGCCACTAAAAATGACTTTACATGCTGACTTGGCAGCCCTGCCCTGGTTTGGACTGGCAGCCTTCTATATCTGCCGCTCCACTGGAGCTCCAGCCTGGCTCTGCCATGGCTGGAGCATGAGCTTTTTAGTGGCCATATGCCTGGGAGGCTCATCATCCACAATTTCCTCATCCCAGGCTCCAGCCAAGTGCAGCAGATGCTATTGTTACCTCTTCTATTGAATAAAGTAGGAAGCAAAGAGAGACAGAAATTTGTCAATATTGTTTTTCTGTTGGAATCGAAATAAAAACTGTGTGTGGTATATTGCCTGAGAGTAACCCATGTGCCAAATCCCCATTTTTCGTAACACACTTACATAAGATAAGAATCTGTTCCTATATTTCTTAACATAATGCAAATGACCTTCTCCATTCTACTGTAAATGTGTTACAATTATAGCCATTGGACTTCTCAGTTTGGATTTGTGCTTTTTCTTGCACTTGGAAACCCTTTGCTCTGACCATGCCATCTGCTGGAATCACTTACCTTTCTTTCACACTCTCACAGTGTTTGTTATATGTCCTAAATCAAGCTATGCAAAACTCTGAAATCATTTAGGTAAATAAACAAATATTTAGCAAGTATTTTTAAATACTTTGCCTTGATAAGTAGCATTAATAAGGTACATTTGTGTTTCTAAAGAAAGTACAGCTGCCGAGAGAGTTTCTCACAGAAATGTATGAAGTAACACCAAAATCGGAAGAGAATCTTGAAATAAATGCCTGCATATATAAATGGTTTCTGTGCTGAAGATAAACCACATGATGATAAATGAAGCAAACAGGAAGTCTCTTTTTGGCATAGAACATACCTGGGGTGAGGGGCGGGGTGGTGGAAGGAGGTCTTAAGACTCTGCTAAAGCCACTGCCCCTCTCCCTTACCCCCATGTTATCCCATTAAGCCTGTTCAGCCCTAGTAGGACACTGATGATCCTGCAGATCCCCATTGATTTCCACTGCTCTAATCTCACCAGCCTGGCTTGGTACACCATGAATTTCCTTCATAGGACAGGAGAAGAAAAGCAAAACCCTGAGTGTAATCTAAAACACAGCTTCTTTTGCCAATCTATGAAATAAGAAAGCAGGGAAAAAGTCCATTTAATATCTTCCAGAACTGCTACCTAAATTTTGGACATCATCACCTTTTCTTTTTTATATTCTGATTTGTTTGTTTTTTTGTGGTTTTTTTGTTTGTTTGTTTTTCCTTTTGGATCTGTAACTGCCCCCAGATTTGTATGTAAGAGATGTGGGTTGGAATGCCTTTTTCTATCTGTACTTTTCTACCTCACTGCCATGGTCTCTAGCCATAAAGAGCAGGACTAAGTGGACAGAGCCTCCTCTTGTCACTGAGGCTAGTCTGTTAACATGATTTGACCTACCCATTGCCTGATACAGATTGAGAATGCTGGGTATTTTTTATTACACTATGCTTTCAGACTAAACTCAATTTGAATATTATATGTGAATATAGAAGATAAATATACAAAAGAAGCAACCTCAGTAGGTCACAGTATAAGCCTCTCAATTATATCAAGAGCCAAGGTTGTTAGATTTTAACATAGACAAAGGAGGACCATAGATTGTCTCAAACTATGAAGCATGTTTTACATACATCTTAGAACCTTTGTGAAAATCAAACTTCCTAGAGTAGTTCATACATAGAAAATTTTAAAAATTCAAGGCAACCAATGAAGCTCTTAGATCTTAAAGCTTTTATTATAAGTATATGCTGATAAGAACTACTCAGAATTCTACGACTTTCACTCCATATTTGGCTCTCAAGTTAAGAAATGAAAATTACACATCTAGAAAAATAAGATATCTTGGACTGCCCTTAAACCATGATATCTTGTACAAATCATTTGCCTGCCTGAGTATTTATTCCTCTAGGAAGGTAAAGAATAATCTGGTCATTTGCCAAAGGCATCTTTTCTACATGGGAAAACTGTGTAAAATTTGGTAGATTAAACAGTTCTTGATGATGATGATATGATGATGATTAGGAATTTTGGTTTTATGAAAGCCATAATAAGAAATTTTCTCCAACCACCTTCAAATTCAGTCCCAACTTGGATTCACAGGTGATCAGTCACTTTAGAAAAACAAGTACTGTGTGATCTCTCATATGTGGAATCTAGAAAACACACACATAGCAAAAAAATAAGAGGCTAATAGACTCAGAAAATAGATTGGTGGTTGCCAGAAGCAAGGGGTTGGGGTGGTGGGAGAAATGGACAGAGAGGGTCAGAATTTTTAAAAATAATAATAATAATTAATCAATTAAAAGTCTCACTTCATCAACCTTAACCCAGCTGAATTCTAGTCATACAGACAAAGAATCTTGCTCAGTCTGGACTCTTGCTCACTATTTTCATTTGAAAAACCATAACCAATCATGTTGCAAACCACAAAATTCTTTATAACCTGTGGTTAACATTTCATCTCTCTTTTGTGTGTCTGTAAATGATTGACTTGGCTTCAGATTATTTTCTCTGATGTACTACAGCCTGAAATTCACTTGTTATATTGGTTCAATTAAACTCAAACTTATTGATTTGTAGGGCACAATAGTAAAGCCACAAGTTAGCAAGACCTTTCCTAGAATTCAGTAAGAAGCTCTGTGAATGTGGTCAGTTAGAAGAGCTATGTATGTATACCTTTGTTGTTGTGCTTATATTTCCTAAAGGCTTAAGAATAAACACATTTTAAAAATTTGAAATGATAATTCTGCAAGTAAGTCATTTTTAGAGTGAATCTTCATAGCATACATAGCATGCAAAGGGATAACAGTCCCTAAGGTGAACACTGCACATTTTGCTGAATACTGCCTACATTTCCATATAGATAACATCAAGTAGCACTTCTGGAATTATCACTAGTGTGCACAGTCTCTCTTTAAAGCTGCCTCATATCAAAGTTTGGCTCTGACATAAGAAACTTAGGTCCAGTCTTAGCTATTGGAACTCAGTTAAGGGTTCTAAACAACATCTTCTTTCCTAATTTTCCCCCTGAGGGACCCTATACTTGGAAAGAGCTTTATTTTAGGGGAAAAATAGTCCGTTTCTCCTATTTTTTTTTTTTTAGTGTAACATTTCAAACATACCCGAGTGCAGAGAGAATTATACATGAACCCCTAAGCACCTATCTCTGGCTTCAGTTATCAACATTTCAAGCAGTTTTTACATAAATGGCAGTTCATTTTCTATTTTTTTAAAAGAAACTCATTACACAACTGCCATTCAACATTTGAGATTTTAATAACCTGAGCAGTCTTTGCTCAGGTAAATGTTCAATTTCCATGAATCCACTTAATGTAAAGGGCACTCCTTACCACTTGCTCCTGGGGAAAGATGCCTGACTCTGTCTTCCATGCCACCATAATCTTGCACTGCTTCTCTAAGTCTAAAGTCTTAACAGCATCACAGTTTTCATATTATGTTTATTAGGATATGATTAACAGTGTCATTTTAGTTTCAGATGGGCAACATAGTAATGTAACAGTTCTAGATATTACTTGGTGCTCACCACCATGAGTCTAGTCATCACCTGTAACCAAACATCGTTTCTATAATCTTATTGACCATATTCCCTGTGGTGTACCTTTCATGTCCATGACTCATTTATTTTGGAACTGGAAGTTTGTACCTTTTCTTTCTTATCTATTGCACCCATGTTCCCACCCACCTGCCTATTGGCTACCACCTGTTTGTGTCCTGTATTTAAGAGCCTGTTTTTGTTTTGTTTTTTGTTTGTCTCTTTTTTCTTTGTTCATTTGTCTTGTTTCTTTAATTCTACATATGGGTGAAATCTTATAGTATTTATTTTTCACTGTCTGACTTATTTGACTTATTACTCCCTCAAGTTCCATTCATGTTGTTGCAAATGGTAGAAATCACATTCTTTTTTATGGCTGAGAAATAATCTTCTGTGTGCGCGCGCGCACGTGCGCGCGCGTGTGTGTGTGTGTATCACCTCTTCTTAATCCATTCATTTGTCAATGGACATTTGGGTTGTTTCCACATGGCTGTTATAAATAATGTTGCAATAAACATTGGAGTGCATATATCTTTTTAAATTAGTTTACTTTTGTTATGTTTTCTTTGAGTAAATACCTGGTAGTGGAATTACAGGATCATATGGTATTTCTATTTTTAATTTTTTGAGGAAGCTCCACACTATTTTCCACAATAGTTGTACCAGTTTGCATTCCCACCAACACTGGGCTCCTTTATCTCCACATCCTCATCAATACTTGTCATTTCCTATCTTTTTGATTCCTGCTGTTCTGACAGGTGTACAGTGCTATCTCATTGTTATTTTAATTTGCATGTCCTTGATGATTAGTGATATTGAACATTTTCCTGCTCATTTTTAATTGGATTATTATTCCTTTTATGGAGGAGTTGAGTGGTAACCGTTCTTTATATATTTTGGATATTAACCTCTTATCAGAGATGTCATTTGCAAATATCTTCCCCATTCAGTAGGTTGCTTTTTTGCTTTGCTGATGTTTTCCTTCACTGTGGAAAAGCTTTTTATTTTGAGGTAGTCTCAATAGTTTATTTTTGTTTTTTGTTTCCCATGCCTCCGGAGACATTTCTAGAAAAATGTTTTTGTGGCTGATGTCAGAGAGGTTACTGCCTATTTTTTTTTCTCTTCTAGGACTTTTGTGGTTTCAAGTCTCCCATTGAGGTCTTTAATCCATTTTGAGTTCATTTATGTGTGTGGTGTAAGAAAGTGACCCTTCTTTCTCCTTTTGCACATAGTTGTACAGTTTTCCCAGCACTCTTTGTTGAGAGACTGTCTTTCTTATTGTATATTCTTGCCTCTTTTATCACAGATTAATTGGCCATATAAATGTGGTTTATTTCTGGGCTCTCTGTTCTGTTCCACAGGTCTGTGTGTCCAATTTTGTGCCCGTACCATACTGTTTTGATTACTATAGCTCTATTTGTATCTTGAAACCTAGAACTGTGATACCTCCAGCTTTGTTCTTTTTCTCAAGATTGCTTTGACTCTTTGGGATGTTTCTGGTTCCATACAAATTGCAGCATTATTTGTTCTAGTTCTACGAAAGATACTGCTCATATTTTGATACAGATTGCATTGAATCTATGGATTGTTTTAGGTAGAATAAACATTTTAACAAAACTAGTTCTTCTAATCCATGAGCATGTCATAGCTTCCTATTAATGGCATCAAGTTTTGAAATGGTTCCAGACTATTGAAACCACCTCCCTCTTTGGAGAGCTTGTTTCCAAAACTGTACTTAGCAAATTTTGACTTGCAGACAACTATATTTTTTTATTCAATGCATTTATTTTATAATTAAGGTTTTTTTTAAAGTTTTAGTTCATCATAGGCTTACCACTCTTATTTAACATTCAGTGCCTCACACTCCCCTGTTTAAAGCTTCCTTGTTTTAGTGTGTGAAAGTAAAGCTGAATTTACAAATTATCAGCTACCTGATTTAGGAAAAAAAGAGAAAAAGAGAGAAATAAAAATAGCAATTTTGCAAATCCAAATGTTGAGTTTTTCCCAAAGAATTATTAGTACACATAATCCAATGAATAGTTTCCATACCCATTCTGTACTCTACAACAAATACAAAAACAGAATTCAGACTATCAAATTAGTGTATGTGTAGACTCTGTCCTGAGTTGTTAATAGATGTTATATGGGGAGTTTTTTCTATAGTTAAGAAAGGAATGAGTTAAACTAAGTTAAATTACTTTACAACAGAGTTCCCCAATCCTATATAGTATTCATTTCTGTTGTGAACTTTCAAAGGGGAATTTCTGAAGCTTATTTAAACATGAAACTCTGTTCCCCTCACCCTTGGCATTCTTGTTTTTTTTTGTTGTTGTTGTTTTGTTTTGTTTTTATTCAAATTCTAGTTAACATACTGTATAATATTAGGTCCACGTGTACAATAAATTGGTTCAACATATCCATACAACACCTGGTACTCATCACATCAAGTGAACTCCTTAATCTCCCTCATCTATTTTGCCCATCCCCTCACCCACTTCCCCTCTGGTAACCATAAGTTTGTTCTCTATACTTATGAGTATTTTTCTTGGTTTGCCTCTCTCTTTTCTTTTTTTCCATTTGTTTCTTTTATTTTAAATTCCACATATGAGTGAAATCATATGGTATTTGTCTTTCTTTGACTCACTTATTTCACTTAGCATAATACTCTAAAACTCCATCCATTTCATTGCATTGCAAATGGTAAGATTACATTCTTTTTTAAGGCTCAGTAATATTCCATTGTATGTATATACAATTCCTTCTTTACCCATTCATCTCTTGACGGACAACTGGGCTCTTTCCATATTTTGGCTGTGGGGTACATTGTTTCTATAAACATAATGTATTTTTATCCCCAGGGGTACATGTCTGTGAATTACCAGGTTTACACACTTCACAGCACTCACCATAGCACATACCCTCCACAATGTCCATTACCCCACCCCCATCTCCCAATTCCCCTCCCCCCAGCAACCCTCAGTTTGTTTTGTGAGATTAAGAGTCACTTATGGTTTGTCTCCCTCCCAATCCCATCTTGTTTCTTTTGTTCTTTTCCTACGCTCCAAACCCCACATGTTGCATCTCCACTTCCTCATATCAGGGAGATCATATGACAGTTGTCTTTCTTCGATTGACTTATTTCACTAAGCATGATACCCTCTAGTTCCATCTACGTTGTTGCAAATGGCAATATTTCGTTTCTTTTGATGGCTGCATAGTATTCCATTGTGTATATATACCACATCTTCTTTATCCATTCATCTGTTGATGGACATCTAGGTTCTTTCCATAGTTTGGCTATTGTAGACATTCCTGCTATAAACATTCGGGTGCACGTGCCCCTTCGGATCACTACGTTTGTATCTTTAGGGTAAATACCCAGTAGTGCAATTGCTGGGTCATAGGGTAGTTCTATTTTCAACTTTTTGAGGAACCTCCATGCTGTTTTCCAGAGTGGTTGCACCAGCTTGCATTCCCACCAACAGTGTAGGAGGATTCCCCTTTCTCCACATCCTCTCCAGCATCTGTCATTTCCTGACATGTTAATTTTAGCCATTCTGACTGGTGTGAGGTGGTATCTCATTGTGGCTTTGACTTGTATTTCCCTGATGCCGAGTGATGTGGAGCACTTTTTCATGTGTCTGTTGGCCATCTGGATGTCTTCTTTGCAGAAATGTCTGTTCCTGTCCTCTGCCCATTTCTTGATTGGATTATTTGTTCTTTGGGTGCTGAGTTGGATAAGTTCTTTATAGATTTTGGATACTAGCCCTTTATCTGATATGTCGTTTGCAAATATCTTCTCCCATTCTGTCAGTTGTCTTTTGGTTTTGTTAACTGTATCCTTTGCTGTGCAAAAGCTTTTGATCTTGATGAAATCCCAATAGTTCATTTTTGCCCTTGCTTCCATTGCCTTTGGCGATGTTCCTAGGAAGATGTTGCTGCGGCTGAGGTCAAAGAGGTTGCAGCCTGTGTTCTCCTCAAGGATTTTGATGGATTCCTTTCTCACATTGAGGTCCTTCATCCATTTTGAGTCTATTTTCATGTGTGGTGTAAGGAAATGGTCCAGTTTCATTTTTCTGCAAGTGGCTGTCCAATTTTCCCAACAGCATTTATTGAAGAGGCTGTCTTTTTTCCATTGGACATTCTTTCCTGCTTTATCGAAGATTAGTTGACCATAGAGTTGAGGGTCTATTTCTGGGCTCTCTATTCTGTTCCATGGATCTATGTGTCTGTTTTTGTGCCAGTACCATACTGTCTTGATGATGACAGCTTTGTAATAGAGCTTGAACTCCGGAATTGTGATGCCACCAACTTTGGCTTTCTTTTTCAATATTCCTTTGGCTATTCGAGGTCTTTTCTGGTTCCGTATAAATTTTAAGATTATTTGTTCCATTTCTTTGAAAAAAATGGGTGGGATTTTGATAGGGATTGCAATAAATGTGTAGATTGCTTTAGGTAGCATAGACATTTTCACAATATTTGTTCTTCTAATCCAGGAACATGGAACATTTTTCCATTTCTTTGTGTCTTCCTCAATTTCTTTCATGAGTACTTTATAGTTTTCTGAGTATAGATTTTTAGCCTCTTTGGTTAAGTTTATTCCTAGGTATTTATAGTTTTGGGTGCAATTATAAATGGGATTGACTCCTTAATTTCTCTTTCTTCTGTCTTGTTGGTGGTGTAGAGAAATGCAACTGATTTCTGTGCATTGATTTTATATCCTGACACTTTACTAAATTCCTGTACAAGTTCTAGAAGTTTTGGCGTGGAGTCTTTTGGGTTTTCCACATATAGTATCATATCATCTGCAAGACTGAGAGTTTGACTTCTTCTTTGCCGATTGGGATGCCTTTAATTTCTTTTTGTTGTCTGATTACTGAGGCTAGGACTTCTAGTACTATGTTGAATAGCAGTGGTGATAATGGACATCTCTGCCGTGTTCCTGACCTTAGTGGAAAAGCTTTCAGTTTTTCTCCATTGAGAATGATATTTGCGGTGGGTTTTTCATAGATAGCTTTGATAATATTGAGGTATGTGCCCTCTATCCCTACACTTTGAAGAGTTTTGATCATGAAGGGATGCTGTGATTTGTCAACTGCTTTTTCAGCATCTATTGAGAGGATCATATGGTTCTTGTTCTTTCTTTTATTAATGTGTTGTATCACGTTGATTGAGATGCCGATGTTGAACCAACCTTGCAGCCCTGGAATAAATCCCACTTGGTCGTGGTGAATAATCCTTTTAATGTACTGTTGAATCCTTTTGGCTAGTATTTTGGTGAGAATTTTCACATCTGTGTTCATTAAGGATATTGGTCTGTAATTCTCTTTTTTGATGGGATCCTTGTCTGGTTTTGGGATCGAGGTGATGCTGGCCTCATAAAATGAGTTTGGAAGTTTTCCTTCCATTTCTATTTTTTGGAACAGTTTCAGGAGAATAGGAATTAATTCTTCTTTAAAAGTTTGGAGAATTCCCCTGGGAAGCCGTCTGGCCCTGGGTTTTTGTTTGTCTGGAGATTTTTGATGACTGTTTCAATCTCCTTACTGGTTATGGGTCTGTTCAGGTTTTCTATTTCTTCCTGGTTCAGTTTTGGTAGTTTATATGTCTCTAGGAATGCATCCATTTCTTCCAGATTGTCAAATTTGTTGGTGTAGAGTTGCTCATAGTATGTTCTTATAATTGTTCGTATTTCTTTGGTGTTGGTTGTGATTTCTTCTCTTTCATTCATGATTTTATTTATTTGGGTCCTTTTTCTTTTCTTTTTGATAAGTCTGGCCAGGGGTTAATCAATCTTATTAATTCTTTCAAAGAACCAGCTCCTAGTTTTGTTGATTTGTTCTATTGATTTTTTGTTTTCTGTTTCATTGATTTCTGCTCTGATCCTTATGATTTCTCTTCCCCTGCTGGGTTTAGGCTTTCTTTCTTGTTCTTTCTCCAGTTCCTTTAGGTATAGGGTTAGGTTGTGTATTTGAGACCTTTCTTGTTTCTTGAGAAAGGCTTGTACTGCTATATATTTTGCCTTTGCTGTGTCCCACAGTATTGAACCATTGTGTTTTCATTATCATTTGTTTCCATGAATTTTTTTCAATTCTTCTTTAATTTCCTGGTTGACCGATTCATTCTTCAGAAGGATGCTGGTTAGTCTCCATGTATTTGGGTTCTTTACAAATTTTCTCTTGTGATTGAGTTCTAGCTTCAGAGTTTTGTGGTCTGAAAATATGCAGGGAATGATCCCAATCTTTTGGTACTGGTTGAGACCTGATTTATGACCCAGGATGTGATCTATTCTGGAGAGTGTTCCATGTGCACTGGAGAAGAATGTGTATTCAGTTGCTTTGGGATGAAATGTTCTGAATATATCTGTGATGTCCATCTGGTCCAGTGTGTCTTTTAAGGCCTTTATTTCCTTGTTGATCTTTTGCTTGGATGATCTGTCCATTTCAGTAAGGGGAGTGTTAAAGTCCCCTACTATTATTGTGTTATTGTTGATGTGTTTCTTTGATTTTGTTATTAATTGGTTTATATAGTTGGCTGCTCCTGTGTTAGGGGCATAGATATTTAAAATAGTTAGATCTTCTTGTTGGACAGACCCTTTGAGTATGATATAGTGTCCTTCCTCATCTCTTATTATAGTCTTTGGCTTAAAATCTAATTGATCTGATATAAGGATTGCCACCCCAGCTTTCTTCTGATGTCCATTAGCATGGTAAATTGTTTTCCACCCCCTCACTTTAAATCTGGAGGTGTCTTCGGGTCTAAAATGAG
>PISX010000829.1:0-60781 GCA_004024625.1 Mellivora capensis | reverse complement strand
TGTTTTTTTATCCATTCTGAGACCATGTGTTTTTTGATTGGGCCATTTAGCCCATTAACATTCAGGGTAACTATTGAGAGATATGAATTTAGTGCCATTGTATTGCCTGTAAGGTGACTGTTACTGTATATTGTCTCTGTTCCTTTCTGAGCTACTACTTATAGGCTCTCTCTTTGCTTAGAGGACCCCTTTCAATATTTCCTGTAGAGCTGGTTTGGTGTCTGCAAATTCTTTCAGTTTTTGTTTGTCCTGGAAGCTTTTTATCTCTCCTTCTATTTTCAATGATAGCCTAGCTGGATATAGTATTCTTGGCTGCATGTTTTTCTCGTTCAGTGCTCTGAATATATCATGCCAGTTCTTTCTGGCCTGCCAGGTCTCTGTGGATGAGTCTGCTGCCAATCTAATATTTTTACCATTGTATGTTACAGACTTCTTTTCCCGGGCTGCTTTCAGGATTTTCTCTTTGTCGCTAAGACTTGCAAATTTTAGTATTAGGTGACGAGGTGTGGACCTATTCTTGTTGATTTTGAGGGGTGTTCTCTGCACCTCCTGGATTTTGATGCTTGTTCCCTTTGCCATATTAGGGAAATTCTCTACAATAATTCTCTCCAATATATCTTCTGCTCCCCTCTCTCTTTCCTCTTCTTCTGGAATCCCAATTATTCTAATGTTGCTTCGTCTTATGGTGTCACTTATCTCTCGAATTCTCCCCTCATGATCCAGTAGCTGTTTGTCCCTCCTTTGCTCAGCTTCTTTATTCTCTGTCATTTGGTCTTCTATATCACTAATTCTTTCCTCTGCCTCATTCATCCTAGCAGTAAGAGCCTCCGTTTTTTATTGCACCTCATTAATAGCTTTTTTTAAATTTCAACTTGGTTAGATTTTAGTTCTTTTATTTCTCCAGAAAGGGCTTTTATATCTCCAGAGAGGGTTTCTCTAATATCTTCCATGCCTTTTTCGAGCCCGTCTAGAACCTTGAGATCGTCATTCTGAACTCTAGATCTAACAGATTACCAATGTCTGTATTGATTAGGTCCCTAGCCTTCGGTACTGCCTCTTGTTCTTTTTTTTGTGGTGAGTTTTTCCGCCTTGTTATTTTTTTCCAGACAAGAGTATATGAAGGAGCAAATAAAATACTAAAAGGGTGGCAAAGACCCCAGGAAAATGTACTTTAACTAAATCAGAAGAGACCCCAAATCATGGGGGGGAGAAAGGGGATAAAAAGAAGTTCAGGAAAAAAAATTAAAAAAAGAAAACAAATAAGGAAAAAATATAAAAAAGAAAAAAAAAATATATATATATATATATATATTAGACTGGTGACTATAACAGGGTCACCCACTTAATTTGGGTGTATTTGGTCTCTTAGAAGAAACTACCTCCCAAAATTTTAAAGAATGAGAAACATATATAAGGGTAAACACAATGAAGGGATGGAATATGCCTATAAACATGAAAAAATTTTTTTTTTAATTTCTAAAAAAAGGAATTGATAAAGAAGTTGGTTGGGAGAATAAACAAAAAGAAAGTGGAGAGAATTTTCTCAGGCTGGAGACTAGAACAAGCACGGAGCTAGATTTAGGGTATGTTTTGATCTACTAGAGGAAGTTGTACCCCAAATTTTTTAGAAGAAAAAAACCCTATGTGTATACAAAAAATAAAGTTAAATACCATGAAGGATAAAATATGCCTATAATAATGAAGGTTCAAAAAAGATTATTATTATTTTTTTGGAAAGGTATTGTTAAGATAAACTAGTTAAAAACGTTAAAAAAGAAAAGGGTAAAAGTTAAAAAAAATTAGCAGAAGAAAAAAAATTAAATTAAAAAATTAAATTAACTGCAAGACTAAAGAATCATGGGGAGAAAAAACATGAATTCCGAGCTTTGCTTTCTCCTCCTCTGGAATTGTGCTGCTCTCCTTGGTAAGTGAACTTGGTCTTGGCTGGATTTTGTTGATCTTCTGGGGGAGGGGCCTGTTGTAGTGATTCTCAAATGTCTTTGCCTGAGGCGCAATTGCACCGCCCTTACCAGGGGCCGGGCTAAGTAATCCGCTTGGTTTCGCTTTCGGGAGCTTTTGTTCCCTGAATGCTGTCCATAGAGTTCCAGAGGATGGGAATGAAAATTGTGACCTCCCAATCTCCGGCCCGGAGGAGCGGAGAGTTCGGGGCCCCACTCCTCAGTGCACCCTTAGAGAAAAGCGCCCAGTCACTCCCGTCTCCCTCGCCTACGGCCGTGCTCTAAGCTCACCCAGCCTGCAACTGGTTCAAGGTAACCCTGAGCTGAGAGCTCACTCCTTGGCTCTTTCTCTGTAGCCGGCTTCCCTGCTCCAATACCTGTGACCTCTGCGACACTCAGACACCCCTGATCCTTCTGTGACCCTGCGGGACCTGGGGCCACGCTGACCCCGTGTGGGCTTCACCCCGGTTTAGCCTCTGGAGCGATGTCCCTCGGTGGAGCAGACTTTTAAAAGTCCCGATTTAGTGCTCCATTGCTCTGCCGCTTGCCGGGAGCCGGCGCCTCCCCCACGGTCTATCTTCCCATCGCTTTGGATTCACTTCTCCGCCAGTCCTACCTTTCAGAAAGTGGTCGATTTTCTGTTTCTAGAATTGCTGTTCTTCTTCTCTTCCATCTCCTGTTGGATTTGTAGGTGTTCGCAATGGTTTGATAAGCTATCTAGCTTTTCTCCTGCTATCTGATGTAGTCTCAGCTGCTACTTCTCTGCCATCTTGACTCCTCCCCCTACACTGTTTCTATAAACACTGGGGTGCATGTGCCCCTTTGAATCAGACTCTCCATCTGCTAAATTTAAGGGATTGTCTTGGAGGTAATTCTCAAACTTTAGCATGCATCAGGATCACCTGAGGGGCGTGTTGAAACTCAGGTTTTTTGCCACTACCCCCAGAGTTTCTGATTCTCTAGGTCAAGGTAGGATCCCCGAATCTGCATTTCTAACAAGTTCCTAAAGGATGCTGCTTGTCAGGGGTAGCACTTTGAGAACCACTAGATTAGATCATCTCTAATATCCCTTTCAAGTCTAAAATCTGATTCACTTATATATGTCATTGTTTTATCTTGACAAGATAGAAATCAGGATATAAAATGGGATATTAGTTTCATTAGTTCATTAGTGTAGGTCATTAAAATAAACCATGCAAGAATAGAAGAATTGCATTTTCTACTCTGCCATTAGCCAACGAATTAAAATATTAAACTCTAGGTCCTTAATTCATAGGAAAAAGAGTAAGGAAATGAACATTTATCAAGAATATATTAACTAAAGGGATTTTTTTTTTGCCAACAATAACCTTATAGCAACCTTTAAGATTGGGTTTAAATTTTAAAGATGAGAAAACTGAGGCTTAGAGAGGATAAATACATGACCTAACATCACACAGCTAGCAGGTGGAGGAGCCAGATGTTGACTCTCTAAGGTCCATGTTCTTTCCACTTGCCAAACTGACTCATAAAACAAGCATATCACATCATTGCTTTCCCTGTCACACGTGAAAACAAAAGTGTCCATTTCACCAATGCAGCCAAGAATTCAATTATGTTTAAATTATTTTAATCACTAAAAAGTGAACTTTTAAGAAAAAAAATGGGATTCTTAAGTGTGGTCAGTATTGACTTCTATAGACAGAAACTGAATTTCTTCCCGGTACTATAACATCCAACAATTAGAGATATGAGGTCAGAAATGGTATCTAAGAGTTCAGCATCACATTTGTCTTCCCTGGATCTATGGTATGCATGAAAAAATGCTTAATAAATATTTGATGGATAAGTGAACTTGAGTGGAAGTGTCATTATCCAAAACGATTCCAGGAGCAAAGCCATGAAAGAATTCTAAATGGTATAATCTGTGTTGTATAGGTAAAAAATTTAAAAAAGGGAAGTAGCATTATTCTTAAAATGTCAAACAAATGGTTTCTCTTGTTACTTGGTTGGGAGAGAGGCTGGAAGTAGGCTCTGGACCAGATTTTGTGGGCACCCAGCCCTGTGGGATACTTTACATTCATTATATGTGAGGCTTTGTAAATGTTGAGTCTAGGGCTTGCATTCTAATTACCATTATGTCTGGTATTAATGGAAATGTATGCTGCAACCCTGAGAATTTTCAGGGTAATAAGCATCCCATTCCCAACATCTTCCTCCCTATGTGAGGTAGATTAAGTCTTTAAAGAGAAGCACTTAGTGCCTCCAGAAAAGAAAGCACCATATAGTGTCCCTGATGTTAAGAAAAAGTTTATTTTCCTTGAATGGGTTCCTTACAAGGAGCAGTTGCCCATCCCTGATCAGCACATTCCCTCCACTTTCAGAGCACACAGACAGGAAATAAAATAGGCTATTGCTCTTCTCAGATGCAGTATTATCTGCTGCTCATATGGTCTCTGCTGAATCCAGCTCTGGGTTTGCCCCTGTACAGAGGGTTCCAGTCCACTGAGGAAGGCAGCTTGGGGTCCCAAAATTGGCCTAAACTCCATAAGCAAGGCTGCTGAGGTATGTGATGGAATGAGCATTGCCAAGCTGTTTCTGTATCTCTTGGGGAGCTGCTAAAATGAAGCATTGCCTTTGAAGAGAATCTTCCAAAGGAAGTAGGTTTGCCATCAATGAATTTGTACACCTCTTCCTGCAAAGTTAGGAAAAACAGCTCATCCATAGCCATGACTGGAGAGCAAGGAAGAGTTGGTGCTCAGCAAAACCGCCCCACAGCATGTGAGATTCCTTCTGGTTATGGCAGGCATCTGAAGTTCCGTGCACATGGGAGGTCAGATGTTATTTAGTTAATTCTTCCATAGATTAAGTGCCTTATCAGTTACTTAAATACAGTAATTTAGAAGTCTCTTTAATGAAAAGGTAAATTTTCAGCCTCCTGCCGTGGTGCATGCCTGTTGTCCCATTTATTGCTATGTCCCATTTACTGCTGTGGCAAAAAGATGGGTTGAGCCCAGGAGTTCTGAGCTGCAGTGAACTGTGGCCATCGGGTGTCTGCTAAATTTGGCATCAATATGGTGACCTCTCAGGTGGCTTAAGGAGGGTTGAGATGGTCTAGGTTGACAACAGAGCAGGTCAGAACTCCCATACCTATCAATAAAGGAGCAGATTCTCACATGCTGCCTCTCTTCATCTTTATTTTAATGCTTATGACTATTTCCATATAATTAATACTGTAAATGGTAAGTGCTGTAATTTCCTTTGACCTATGTTGCCATTAGATACATTACTTGATCAGTGCTCTCAATGAATCATTTTATACACACGTATTTAGTTAATTGGTTATTTTTTTTTTCCTGCCTGTGTTTATGTGTAATGTACTCTATAAGGGGAAGAAAATCAGCCTGCTTGCAGCTGAGTCTGGTAAAAGAGCAATTAGGATCTATCAGAACAAACAGCTGTCAATAATGAGTTCTGAATTAAAATTATTAGCAAAGAAAGGAATCTAGACATCTGCAGGAAATGTGAAAATATTTTTATAACCTAATAGCTAAGATCTGGACAGAGGTATCACTGAGTTTTCCCAGCTGTACCTGCCATGCATTTTGTAATATTCCCAGACTGAAAGAACACTGAAATTCATTGCATAAACTAGGCTGCATTTTTTAAATGTTAGCTGCCTTTGAACAGTGTATATTTTGATTTCATGTAATCAGCATGAAAACTTTCTATTTCAAACTATTTTGCTGTGCCCCTAGTCATAAAATGTAGCTTAAAAATAGTTCTGTTATCTTTGTATTGTGTCTTTCCAATCAGGGTTCTGCTGCTTGGATATTTTTCTGTCTTTGGAAAAATATTTTTGGGTCTTATTACACGGTATCTGATTTGCTCATATTGGGCTTGTTTCTCACAAAAAAACTTGCAAAGTGGGCTTTTGGCATCTGAGTTTTATTACAAGATAATTCCATATATGTACAGGTATCTGGAGATAGTAAAATATTTGGTCTTAAAAAAAAAAAAGAACATACGTTTTTCAGAGCAAACTTCACAATCTCCTTTTTGCATTGTAATTTTAACGTGGTTAGGTCAAAAAAATCTATGTGAATGACAGGTCAGAATTTTTATTTTAAAGGTCACTTTATTTTTTCAAGATTTTGTTTTTTTATTTATTTGAGAGAAAGAAAGAGAGAGAGATTGAGCTCAGGCAGGGGGAGAGTGGGGGAGGCAGACTCTCCAGTAAGCAGGGAGCCGGTACAGGCCTCAGTCCCAAGACCTTGGGATCATGACCTGAGCTGAGGGCAGATACTTAACTGACTGAGCCACCCAGGCACCCCAAGATTTTGTTTTTAAATTTATATACACGGGCATAGATAATTAGTGTATTTGATACATTTTTTGCACCTATTTGCTTATAAAAATATGCGAAGAGTATTATCTCTGCCCATGGACTGGCAGCAACAGCAACATTTTGGAGCTTGTTAGAAATGCACAATCTTGAGTTCTACTCCACACCTACTGAAGTGGAGTCTCTAGGGCAGAACCCATGAATTTCTTTTTTAACACTGAAGGAATGTGTGCATTGATGCCTGGTGGTACATTGCCTGATGCTTGATAGATAGAAGAGGAATCTCTCATTTCCTATTTATCAAATGAATTATTGAATATTTTCATTTTTCTGTTGTCACAGTCTTGTGACCATGTTCCCCATCTTCTGATATTACCTTTCAGAAGAGGCAAACCCTGCGCTCTACTCCCATCATCCAGTATGACCAGTATATCATTCTAAATACACTTAATAGTCATTTGCATTAATTAAGTAGTCATCGTGTATGAATACTATGCTATGAAAAGTCACCCATCTATCTGGAACAGATAGAGCTGACATCAGTATAACTAGTTAACACATAGCCAGGTACACAAAAATCTATTTTGACAGTGCCTCAAAAGCCACTTAATGCATTTCACTTGGGGCAGTTGAATAGAACAAGGGATCTAATGTTTCATGATTAAAGGACTGTTATAGGCACAGCATGTCTCTTTTAGACCAACATTCTTGCAAGCCTAAATTGATAGAATCATGGACTTAGGGTCCATTTGAGAGCTCTAAGGAAGATTGTTTCCAGTAAACCACCCCTACCCCCTTCTGGGAAATCTGGGAAAGAGGAGACATAGACCTAGACCTAAGCCTCAGGTCTCAGCTCTGCTCTAACAGCCACAAGATCTTGGTCAAATTCTTAACCCTCTCTAGGTCTCAGGTTCCTCCTTTGAAAAATCCAAATAAGCAGACAAATTTGAAGAGGTAAGGAGAAGTACTGATGCAGTAATTCAGAAACCTGTGAGTTTAAGAAGCCAGATCAGATCCATGGGGACACAGCACAAAGGCCTGCTAGGGGCCTGCAGGGGGTTATAAAGAAGTGAGGCAGGCCCTGTATAACACAGTAGGTAGTGAGACTGAGATTCTTACTGCCTTAAAAAAAATTGTGGGCATCAAACAAAAGGACCCAAGGGAAAGGACCAAACTAAACATAGAGACACCAATTTGTAACCCCTGATTTAGATCCTTTAAAACCGTTGGACTATTTATGTCTAAATGAACATACTAACATCTTTGAAAAGGAAAAACTAAAACCCTGAAAACTTGCCCTTGTGGGAAAACATTGACATATTTCCCAAAATGATTGAAATAAAGTTGCTGAAGTTCAATTGCTGAAGTTTGATATCTTACAGTTTCCTTCCCCTGACTTTTTTCTTTGATTCTGCTTAAGCTGAGTCAGGAATAAGGGCATTTATGTTGCTATGGTGAACCTACTGCATTCAGTGAACAGGTTTT
The DNA here is from genome assembly GCA_004024625.1 of Mellivora capensis. Taxonomy (NCBI): domain Eukaryota; kingdom Metazoa; phylum Chordata; class Mammalia; order Carnivora; family Mustelidae; genus Mellivora; species Mellivora capensis. The sequence goes on along the minus strand of PISX010000829.1, from coordinate 53,014 downwards.
ACACATTGTAGTTGACATGACTATAACTTTCTTTGGGTTGAGCTGTATACAGCCTATGCAGCTTTACTTGGCAGGCCTGGTTAATGGTTGTATCCACTTTCAAAATGTAGATAATTTTGTGTCATTATGAAAATAATTGAGAATATGAACTGAACTGATAGGCCATTTACAAAGAAAATCTCCGTGAAAATGATATAGTTCCATATTCTTCTGTAGCATCATTCAGTTGACCTCATTCAGATTCAAGTCAATTACCAATTACTGGGGCCAGCTGAGTAGGTTTCTACCTGTGCCCAGTGGCTTCCTCTATCCATCTGTAAAATAAGACCTGCTATGGCATATTCAGGGTTCTTTAGATAAACGTATTAGCCTTCTAATTTATCTTGAGCACCACATTATAAGAATAATAGGGAATGTGTTTGGCAGATAATGTTGAGACAGAGCCAAAATCATACAGAAGTCTTTGGAGGATTTTTGTTTGAGCCAACATAATTGAAAGAAAAAAAATATGATTTGGCCCGTGTGGATTTTTTTGCAGACTCTTTTTAAGAAGTCCCCCTCAGGTCATGATGGAAAAATAAAATGTCCTAATGTGATCTGGCTAGGTTATCCTTGACCTCTCAATATTCTAGACTAAGATCCTTTTCACGTCAGTTTCTCTGTGCTTAGCTTCTGTTGCTTCTCTGTTGAGGAAGTATGAACTTCTGATCACTGGAGGATGCCACCCAAGAGGGCAATGCACTTTTTTTTTTTCCTAGAGTGACAAGGTTCTAGGTTATCTCATCCTAACTTTTGTTTATTCTAACTCATTGCTAAGCATTCTCTTATCTATGCTGTTTTCTCTATTGCCCTGTTTTCTGAAACTCACACCTTAAAAGCCTGTGCCAGATGGCAGAACCAAATCCTGGTTGTAAGTAGTTGCCAACATTGCCCAGACTTCTCCTAAGAATCCATCTCTGGGCAATATTCCTGAGCTAGAGTGGATAGGATTCTACCTTTAGGATCTCTCTCTCTTCTCTATCTCTTTAAGCTCTCAAATGTATATTGAGCTTTAATATCATTATAATGGCAACTTTTATTCATTATTCTATGTTATTTAATTCCATTATTGCATGATTATGTTGTCCTTTTTTAGAAAACAAACAAACAAAAATTTTGAATGGCTCAGACGATTAAAGATCTGACTCTTGATTTCAGCTCAGGTCATGATCTCAGGGTCGTGACATGGAGCCCCACATTGGGCTCCATGCTGGGTGTGAAGCCTGCTTAAGATTCTCTCTCCTTCTCCCTCTGTCCCCCCGCCCCCACATGCTTGCTTGTTCTCTCTCTCTAAAAAAAAATAAAATAATGAAATTAAATTAAATCTAAATAATTGAGCACTTCAACTAAGGCAAAAGTATCCCCTTACAACACCAAAACCAATACCAGTCTCCACTAAGAGGTAACTTTTGTAATAATTTGTATATCTTTGCAGATCAAGTCCTATCCATCAACCTGTATGCATATAAAAATATGTAATCTTGTTGTATGGTCTTTTTAAAAAATAAGAATGGCATCATGATGTGTCTGTTGGTCTGCAACATAGTTAGGTGGGCATAACAGTGTCTTGGACAAATTTTTTTTTTTTTGTCAACATGTGGATTTACCTCCTTCTTTTTATTGGTATTCCTGGTATTTATATATTATAGTTTAACCATTTCCTTAGTCATAGTAATTGTTTTACATAATTAACTTATTATTTCAAATAATGTTGCAATGAAAATCCCTTCCTAGGATTCTCTTAGGAAGAATATGTGTACATATGCCTCAGTGATGGATTTCTATAAATAGAGGTGCTGTGTCAAAGAATATGTGCACTTGAAATTTTTTTTTAAGATTTTATTTATTTGACAGAGAGAGATCACAAGCAGGCAGAGAGAGAGAGAGAGAGAGGAGGAAGCAGACTCCCTGTCTAGCAGAGAGCCCGATGCGGGACTCAATCCCAGGACCCTGAGATCATGACCCGAGCCAAAGGCAGAGGCTTAACCCACTGAGCCACCCAGGCATCCCTGCACTTGAAATTTTAATGAACACAAAAATTGCCCCCTCCAACAACTATAAAACCTAGGCTTTTAGTCTGTTTAATAGCATGGAAAAATTTAATTGACAATTTGTTCAAAATATTTAATTTTTACTTTATAATATATAAAAGTAAATTAAGCAGATGAATATTTATGTCAAAGGAATTGGCATAATTTCTCTGGTCATTCAAGGTAAAAGAGATGGCAGAGGATGTGATACAAAACTACTGGGTCATTTTTTTGTAGAAAGCACTAAATACTCTAGAGTTTCTCAGTATAGTTAAGTTAAATGTTAATTTTTAACTAATAAATGAAGGAAGAGTTTTACAAGGACAGCCATATCAAGATCACATCAAAGTTATAGCAGGTCAGTCATCTGACTAATCTTGCAAACATCGGTCATAAAACTCAATCCATTCTCTCATAGGTGTCCTTTCTTGTGTTTTTGCAGTTGGTAAATGCCATTTTTGTTGCAGCCTAACTGTAATATCCAATCTAATTATGAGCTGATATATGTACAAAATGCTCACCAAGATTTCTGGTTCATATTTTACTCACTTTGCATCTAACTAAATGATCTGTAAAATCTTCTAATTCTATTGTCTTTTTTTGGGGGGGGGGCAGATCATTGAAGTATCAGTAAAGGGTCAGCATTAACACTCCACCAGATTAATCAGAAAAACCAACTTTTAAGCACATCCCCAGAATGATTTTAGTACAAAACAGCCCCCTTATGCCTCTTAATGTTTTCCTTTTGCACATTACTACCGTATCGCATCACGGGACATTAAGCATATTTCAACTCATGGGACTAACTCAATCATGTTTTTAGAAATTGAAAACAAATGTTATAACTGGATGAATGATAATATTGAAGTAATAACAATTTCCTAGTAGGCGTACTTGCTCAATGGGTTACATAGTCTTTCAGTTTATAAATACTGGAATGTCTATCACTGACTGAAACGGTTTTTTGTTGTTGTTGTTGTTGTTGTTGTTGTTATTCTTGCTACTGTTTTTAAGGCAAAATTTTGTCAATAATTTGGTTTGCGTTGGTGGCATCATTGTCCTCACTGGAAGGTAACTCAGAAAGCTGGATTTACTTCAGGGGTTACAGGAACCAACCTGATGCCAGACTTGATTGAACAGTACCGTCCTCTTCCCTCTTTGCAGGAATGTTCTGTAACATAATAAATGTACTGAATTGTACTGGCCTCGGCTTCAAGCACGGGGTTCTGCACTTTTTTTTTTTTTTAAGATATTTAGAAAAATCTGTCTCTATGCTTGGCAACTACTCCGACAGAAAACAGATAAAAATAAGGGTGGTTTATCAGTTTTGCTGTTCTTATCATGTTTCAGGTTGAAGGCTGTTGAAATGATGAAAAACAAACAGCACTAAATAGGGTTCCGTCATTATTGCTGCTATGGGGAGCTGAGTTTTTCAGGATCAAAGAAAAATGCATTTGCTTTTAGAACTACAATCCTTCATTTTGAGAGGTGCACTGCACTCGGATACTGATGGGTGAAAAATAGAGCAAATTGGAGAAGGAAATAAAATATGTGCTGAGGTGGAAACGTGGAAATTCAAACAAAAGTAGGCTGGCGTACTTCTAAAAGCTCTGAATTTTCAGCGTTCAGTTTCTTAAGAAAAAAGTGGTGCCTGAGGTTTGTTATTTCTGAGCAACTGGAGCAGAGCATAAACACAAGTTGCCTCCATCTCATCAAATTTTAAGAACTCCCTTTATTTCTGTAAACATGTATCAAAGTAGTATTCCCACACCAGGGGACTTTGAGGAATGTTCCTGTATATGTCAGTGATCCAAAAGAAACAAATTCATATTTTTAAACTTATATTTTAAAAAATTTGCAACTCAAGTTGAAGACTTCCTATTTCCCTGGCATGGAAATTGCCATGAAAAATTGTCAGACACAGTAGAGACAAGGAAGCTGTTGCTCTTCCCTCAAGGAGATTGTTAATTGACATAAAGATAATAACGAGAAAACAAATATTAGATAAGGCAATTGCTGATAGAGAAGTATACATTTCCACAGAGATCCAAGGAGGAGTAAATCAGGGGATAGTCTTGGTTAAGGATATGGCATGTGAGGGGAGTCTTGAAGGAAGGTAGATATCAACACGTAGACCTGATACAGAGGAGGAAGGGCCTGCATAAACAAAGGCCCAGAGCTAAGAAAGCTTTAAATATGTTTTAATTAGCCTGGAGCTGGGGAAATCCATGACTCTTATAATGAAAGTACTGCCAGAGTTTTAACGCAGTTTTAACTAGGTAAAAGCAAATAAACATTCTCAGGTAGACAAAGCATCAGGAATAATACTATCCATGCATATTTTACATAAGACATTATTCAAAGACATATTCCAGCAAACAAATAGATGTATCAGAGAAAAAAAAAAAAAACTCAAGAGTTGGTGATGCTATTATCCCGCAAATATTAACTGAGTGCCTACCATGTGCTGAGACATCAGAGAGGTGGCAAGTGAAATGAACAGAAGATTCTGTCATCATGGAGATTACAGTTTAGCAGGAGAATTTAGCAGGAGAATACAGTTTAGCAGGAGTACTAAATACTCCTATGAGTAAATATATAATTATAAATTTCAATATAATTATAAATTTCAACAACTGTTATGAGGTACATGTCTATCATGCTGGCAAGGCACTTATAAAGAATTTCAATTGATTTAAATTGATACCTATTATGGACTGAATTGTGTCCCCTCAAAATTCATATGTTGAGGCCTTACCCTCCCTCCCCCAGTGTAACTGTTTGGAGATAGAGTTCTCCCTCTCTCAGCCCATGCACGGGGAAACACCAGGTCAAGACATAACTAAAAGGTTGCTATCTTAAGCCAAGAGGAGAGGTCTCACCAGAAACCAACCCTGATGGCAACTTAATCTTAGACTTCTGGCCTCCTAAACTTACAGAAAATAAATTTCTGTTGTTTAAGGCATCCAGCCCTAGAGGACACACACAATATCTAAAGGACAAAGAATGGTTTATTGATTGAAGAAGGAAAACATTTCTAGGAGAGAATATCCCAAGAAAAGGCCCTGGCATGGAAAATAGCTTAGCCTATTTGAGTAACTAAATGAAAGCTAGGGTGGCCGAAAGGCAGTGTGGGGAAAAAGGGCAGATTCCACATATTTATTTTCCATTTTAAGTGTTGTTATAAGGGGCGCCTGGGTGGCTCAGCGGGTTAAAGCCTCTACCTTCAGCTCAGGTCATGATTCCAGGGTCCTGGGATCTAAAGTGCATCAGGCTCTTTGCTCAGCAGGGAGCCTGCTTCCTCCTCTCTCTCTGCCTGTCCCTGCCTACTTGTCATCTGTCAAATAAATACATAAAATCTTTTTTTTTAAAGTGTTGTTTTAAACATTTTTATTAAAGGTATAACTGTATTAGCAGTAATTCTCTAAAATAACTATTTTACTTATATATAGTTCTCTGATGTCTCTTCTTATTCTTATAAAGATACCAGTCTAACTGGGTAAGGGCTAACCATTATAACCTTATTTAAACTTATTTACCTCCCTGAGGACCCTATCACCAACTATAGTCACGCTGGGGGGTAAGGCTTCGACATATGGATTTTGAGAGGACACAATTCAGTCTATAACAGCTATCAGTTTAAATGACATTTCCTCGAAAGTACTCAGCCAGCATGATGTATATTTACCTCATGGCAGTGGTTGGGGATTTAAAATTACCTACTTATTCATATGATTACTTACTGTCTAATTCTCCTGCTAAACTGTAATCTCCAAGGATTCTGTCGGTTGTGCTCACCACTTCCCCGAAGTCTTAGCACGTGGTAGGCACTCAGTAAATATTTGTGGGATAAATATTTGAATCTTACAAGAGTATGTGGATGGAAAAACAAAGTAAGGAGCACTTTCCTGCCCGTACCTGGCTGGTGGGCATGGATGAATCAGGACAGCCAGTGTGTGCTGGTAATGTGTAACAAACAGCTCTGTGAGGGGAAAACAAGTTTTTGCTAGTTTCCTTGGTGTAAGTCCTCCTATCATATTTGATTTCAAGATACACATGTGACATCACTGAATGCAAAACTTGGGAGAGATGTTCAGTAGTACACCATTATATAATAGTTTCAGCTCAAGAACATAAATGAAAAGTAATTAAGAAGCACTGTTTTAAATATATTTAATTAAGCAAAATTTCTGAGAATTTAACAATTGGCTTTTCCAGTTCCAGCACACCATTGATGAATAGTTGAATAAAATTTGTAGAGGTTGAAAGCACAGGAATTTATAATTTATCATCACACAGGGCAGGAGGGAAAAACAATCTAAATTGATTCTTAAATTTTAGACCTGAATAGTAAGGAAAGAGAGAGAGGGAAGAGCAGATTTGAGCAGAGAAAATGCCAATTAATCTTGGAATCTATTTATTTTTAGAGAAACTTGAGGGCAACTTGAAATATTGGTCTCCACTTATGCTCAGAGAAAGGTCTATCACTTTAGGAATAATTTTGTTTAAGATTATTGTTGAATCATGAGGGGGAATAATAGAGAGGAGGACAGAACTTTGGGGACAGATCTGCATTTTGAAAGCTGGCTGAGGTGTGTGAATTAGAACAAAAGACACAAATGGAAAAATCCAAAGCATGAGGATAATCAGTACAGACATTAAACAGAAAAAACATGGCTCACCAAGGCACAATCTAAAGGGATGCCAGTAGGTTTCTGAAGATGGCTTTTAGAGTTTGGTCTTGGTTTCCAACTTGCTAGAAATTCTACCCTGTCATGGAGTCAATGGACCCATTCCATGTGAATCACAGTCCCTCTTGGCTCAATTCATGGGCTGCATGTACTGCATGGTTTTGTACTGAAGGTCCCTATTTTCCTACTTTCAACCACAAGGGAAGTATCTGTTGTATCCCATATTCAGAGGCACAGAAACCAAGGGGAAAAAAAAGGTTTTCAAAGAACTTGCATTCGGGATTATTGAACACTGCGAAAAGAGTGTTCTAGAGGGGTGGGCCACAAGAAAGGTGCTTTTCTGTTTTGTTTTGGTTTTGGTTTTGTTTTCCCTTTTTTTTTTCCTGATCCAACTGGCAGAAAACAATAGGAAGCAAAGATAGTGCCATGGAATGTGGTGCTAAAGTTTAGCATCGCACAGCCTCCATTTGAGTCCCTTTTTGGCCATTTACCATTAGCTAGAGGACTGGAGGGCAGCTTCCAAATGTTATAAATCATAGAAGGGAAAAGGGAACTGACAGACCTTTGCTGAATGCCTCCCAGGAACCAAGCACTATGGTGGGAAAGAGCTTTACTGCCATCTCGTTTACGTGACAATATATGGGAAAGCAGAAAGTTCTTCCAGTGTAATGTATCATTTATTGGAAATAGGAGGACAGAGGGGAGAACAGCTTGAGGAGGTAGATTAAAGCAAGATTTTGAAAGCCTAATCTCAAATGATCCTGCAGTGATTCTATCATAATTTTCTCAGCATCAACACTACCTATGCCTTTTGTCAGCTTCAGAGGTAGAATTTTAAGATGCAGTTTGTACCTACAAAGTAACTGTTTCTTCCTTTATATTTGGAAAACACTCTATATGGTTAATTCAGCCTTAAGCCTTAAAACTTAAAGACTATCACGATTTAAGAAAAACGGGAAAGCAAGGAAGAAGTTAAAAGTGATTTTTCTCAAATACCCCCAGCTGTTGATATCTGGAAAAAGTACTTTTTTACTTCAAGCTAAGAGACACCTCTAACATTTAAAACCCCTAAGAACTCTTCCTCCTAAAGAAGAGGTAACACATAAGTTAAAAGGGTCAGCTCCTTCCTTATCTTACATATAAGATTGGGCAGTTAATAGTATTTTGAATTTTGGGGAGGAAAAAATGGGTTTTGCTTAAGACATACCCTATCTTCTTTCTTTTCTCTCCACAGTTTGTAATTTAGACTCGGGCATATATTTTTTTTTTCTCTCATTACCACCATGAAGAGGTTGCTACTGTTTGAAACTAGTCATTCCTATTAATTTTCCAAGATTCTGTGATATCTTTCTCTCTGAATATAGATCTATGCATCATCCAGACATTTGAGAGTGGTCCTTGATGTATATTTTGTGGAAATATCGCACCATTATCTAGAACTGACTTAATATTTAGGGCTCAGTTATAAGGCTTATGAAATGGTTTCCACTATAAATAACTGCATGAAACTGTATCCAGTTAGAAACTATGCACAATTAGGATGAAAACAACTAAGAAAAACAATATAGAAAAGGAGAAAAAGGTATTACCCATAGTCTTAGAACATCCTCAATGTAGGAGGTTACTTCCCTTCTCCAGATTCTGTCTTACTCTGTTTCTTTTAATTGCACTGTGATGGCAGATCAGAAGACCAAGACACGGAGGCCACCCAAAGCATTTTCCGGTCTCCCAACCCAGCACCATGGAGCAGTCTTCAGGCATTCTCTGCACAGTTCTGAGCTTTTGTCAAATGTGGGATTTCTTTCACTAACTGAAGAGTCCTGCTTCCTTAGTGGGCTTACTGAACATGGATGGCTGCTCATTACATAAGAGCTCTGATGCCAATCCTGACTTATTTTCTTATTTTACAAACATTATTGAGCACCAACTGCATGCTTGGTGCAAGGCACACAAAGGTAATAGAAAATGTAGTTTCTGTAATGCACCATGATTTGTGGATGGCAGACCCACCAGGTTAATTAATAATGTGATGGAACGGAGACTGTACTGGGGTGATATTTGACACTGTTCTTAAGTGATCGGGAGCAGAGGATGATTATCTTGCCTGGGGCAGGGGAGGAAGTAGGGGGATGGAGAATGATGGGAAAAATTCGCCCTCTCATAGGTTTATTAGTAGAACAAACTAGATAAAATGGGACTTTGTAGACCTCTCTAATCGTGTGCTAAAAAATAGTTCTGTCACTTCAAAGACTGTCTCAATGGGCTTTTGCATTACATCTCAATGTCATGTCACTTCGTGGAAGTTAGATTTGATCTGTACTGCTCAGTAGTTAAATGAAGGTATTGTTACAAAATGCTTACTTACCACCTTGTGGCCACTGGGCACTAGAGAAATTGCCACTTCAGTTGTGTCAGGCACCGTAGTGCTCACTAAACTCATTCATTTGGACTTCTGGTACATTCCTTGTTCAAGTGCCTCACTAGGCCAATGGAAGGTTTCTCATGTAACTCCCAGAGCCAACAGTCTGACTGCAAAAGCCATTGTTTCTCTTTTGCTGTTCTAGCCTCCTCAGTTGCCCCGTCCTTCCTACCCTCTGAGTCGTGGTTCAAATGCCACATCATCCACCGAACTGACACCTCCTTAGTCTCTCTCTCTCTCTCTTTTTTTGTCTTTTAGTGTAAATGGTTAAGTAACCTTTTATCACTTTGACAGATGCTAAGCCCTTAAAGGCATGATGTAAGTCGTCTTTAATGTTGTTCTCCCTATGCTACTTAACAAAGTGCCGTTCACTGAGTAAAGAGAAGGACATGTCAGTGGACAGATGGGTAAATGAATAACCATATAGACACACAAATGACAGAAACAGTGGCATGTAGCTAATGAAGGAGACTATCTGTTGCTTAGTGTCTGTGGTGGTGATGGATACCTATTCCTGTTGATTACATGTTTCCCAGACAGGTAGAGATCCATGATCAAGAGGAGAAAAATAGGGCACCTGGGTGGCTCAGCGGGTTAAAGCCTCTGCCTTCAGCTCAGGTCATGATCTCAGGGTCCTGGGATCAAACCCCGCATCGGGCTCCCTGCTCACTGGGGAACCTGCTTCCGTCCCCCTCTCTCTGCCTGCCTCGCTGCCTGCTTGTGATCTCTGTCAAATAAATAAATAAAATCTTAAAAAAAAAAAAAAGAGGACAAAAATCTGTTGGATTCAACCATACATGACATATAAACAGACTCACTCTAAAGAGTTTGATAAGAGACAAATAAGGCTTACATACAGATTTAAGAAAATAGATGTGTTATTTTGTCGGTATTCTTTTCAACACTTGAAATTCCAATGTTTCAATCACCTGACTCTGTAATCCAGTTCAGTAAATTAGATTGTCTTCTTGGACCAGCAGATCTTGTCATTGGGTTTTGGTCACTCTTTCACCTTCTTTTCTTTGAATTTGTTTCCACCAACTGGAAAATGACCCATAAGTCCCAAAGTAATGGAGTTTAAAAAATACCTCAGAGGATCTTCAGTAACAAAGACTAAGGTTTTTATTTTCCCACACAGAATACTTGAATTTCACCTGGAATTTCAAAATACATTCAACTCTGGAGAAGAAGGGAGTAAAAACAAAAAGCACACCTACTCTCTAGTGATTATATTTTTAGTAGGAATTTATTTTCATTGAAAATACCCTGCACCTTTTTTAGTGTGTAACATTTTAATATTTTAATTAGCTATTTCCCACTAAGTTGATTTTAAAACTTCCTTGCTGGGTTTTAGAATATGAAATGTTTCAGATTGAGTGATTTTCTAATTTTTTTTAAAATATTTATTTATTTATTTATTTGACAGAGTTTACAAGTAGGCAGAGAGGCAGGCAGAGAGAGAGAAGGAAGCAGGCTCCCTGCAGAGCAGAGAGACTGATGTGGGGCTTGATCCCAGGACCCCGGGATCATGACCTGAGCCGAAGGCAGAGGCTTTAACCCACTGAGCCACCCAGGCGCCCCGATTTTCTAATTTTTATTTCACAAATTGAAGTGAAATAGATGGAGAAGTCTTACAAAAAGATAAAGCCTAATTAGATCTCAACCAATTTTTAAAATATCTTCTAATATAAATAATTTAAATGTTTGTGTTTTTTAACAGTTTCAAAATAATGTCTACTTTGTATTATATGATCAAGGACCACAATATTTATGGATTTAATTTTTTACATTTTGAAACCAAATTAATTTTACTTGGTATTTGATTCCCTATCTTTTGGTTATAGTGACTTGATAATACTTTTTACTTTAGAGTGCTCCAAAATAATCCCAACAGATAATTGAATAGAATTAATGGATTTAAAACCCACTTAGTGAGAATTGAAATAATTTTTTATGTTTTGGTGTTCTGATTTATTTGGACTTCTCTTTTCTCTTTGTTTTTCTTGTAGTGCGGGAGTTGGCCGGACTGGTTGTTTCATCGTAATAGATGCCATGTTAGAAAGAATAAAGCATGAAAAAACTGTAGATATTTATGGCCATGTAACTTTAATGAGAGCCCAGAGGAATTACATGGTTCAAACAGAAGACCAATACATCTTTATCCATGATGCACTGTTAGAAGCAGTGACTTGTGGAAATACCGAAGTGCCAGCTAGAAACTTGTATGCCTACATTCAGAAGCTGACACAAATAGAAGCAGGAGAGAATGTCACAGGAATGGAGCTTGAATTTAAGGTATGATATTGGATGTGATGTGGTAATTCAGGAGCAAGTCATTCTGGGATTGTCTTTGAGTTGTGGCTTCACTTTCTTAACCTTTCAAATTCTGACGTTATAAGATTCACTTGACCTTCTCAAGTGTCTGATTATAAAACACCTTCTTCCTCTTTCCCTTTTCTGTTCTTTGCTTCCTAACAATACCTCAAGCTCTTTTGTATCCTAATTTAAATTGGGAGATACTACTCTCAGAACATACTTAAAAATTTGGTAAACTATATGGTATCATTAGGTAGAAGTGAAAAGCCGTGCAATTTGAAGAGTCCTTTGTTTTAAAGTAAACATAAGCTTTATATTAAAGAGGAAATCTTGAATACGTTGCATCTAACCATAGGCTAAAATTATCTTTGTGAGATTTTTTTCTTTTCTTCTATTCAACAGCGTCTAGCCAGCTCTAAAGCTCACACCTCAAGATTCATCAGTGCCAATCTTCCATGTAATAAATTCAAAAATCGCCTTGTTAATATTATGCCATATGAATCTACAAGGGTATGCCTGCAGCCTATCAGAGGGGTAGAAGGATCTGATTACATCAATGCCAGTTTTATTGATGGATACAGGTATATACTCTTGCTCCCCTGACAGTCCAAAGCCTTGATATTTACATGTGCCCTAGTTTCACAGCCAGAATGAATTTCATCTCAATTCAAAGCATCTTTTTTCTGCATAGGTCAGCATTCAGACCCTTGGTATTTGTTTTTTATTATTTTTGGTAGGAGTAAGAAGCAGTCATGGAATCTTTAATCTGGCCTTTTGCACTCTTCCTTCAGAAATCAATGAGTTATAGCGGCACATGGGTGGCTCAGTGGGTTAAAGCCTCTGCCTTTGGCTCAGGTCATGATCTAAGGGTCCTGGGATCAAGCCCCACATCAGGCTCTCTGCTCAGTGGCGAGTCTGCTTCCCCCTCTTTCTCTCTACCTGTCTCTCTGCCCACTTGTGATCTCTGCCTGTCAAATAAATAAATAAAATCTTTAAAAAAATAAAAAGAAATCATTGGATTGTGGAAGGAGTTAATGAAGAAGCTGTTTTACACAATATTTCATAATTTTAATAGATTGTGTAAAGTCATATCTATAAAATTAAACCACACCACTGTTTCTTAAGTGACTTGTATGATATATGAAACTGAGCTATTAGGTTTGCACTAAAATTTACATAATAATGATAAAGACATACATCATAATATTAACAAAGCAATTCCTTTTGCAGAGCCCCAAAATGTATTAAATATTCTCATTTGTTTACACAATCTTAATGGACATTTACTGCCCTGATAATATGTTTTTAGTTTTCATTACTTGGTGATGTTTATGTACCAAATATGAACCTTTGCATGTTCTCTGATTACTTTAACATGCTACTTTTATTCTCCATAATACAGACAACAGAAAGCCTACATCGCTACCCAGGGGCCCTTGGCAGAGACCACCGAAGATTTCTGGCGGATGCTCTGGGAACACAATTCCACCATTGTTGTGATGCTCACCAAGCTGCGTGAGATGGGCAGAGTAAGTGTCTTCTCATAAGACATTTACTCCATGAAGAAATGATGATTTAATTTTAATAACCTAGGAGCCAGCATCATTTCTTAGAAATGTAGAGTTCTCCAGACACCTTATGGACCATTCATTACTCTTTTGTTTGTTTTTAACTTGCAAAGCCACATCAAGTTCATTAATTTGTGTGTTTTGAAGAAAGAGCTGGTATTTTGTTTCCAGTGCAGCATGATCATAGGAGCAAAGAAGCAGATGTCCCTGTTTGACATCGGTCCCAACTCTCAGCATAGTCTTTTTTCCTTCCACCCTGGACAAGCTGGAATTTCATGAGCAAATGTGCCATCATTTCTCTGTGTGAAGAAGCTTAACTTCCTTTCATTTGTGAAGCAAATTCTTACCTGCCCACCCTCCACCACATATTGAATAGTGTGTTAGAAAGTTACATAGTTTTTCCAAGGATATAATCTGGTCATCTCAGATCTACTTTTTGAAAGTGATTATTCTGAAAAATACATAAAATAGTATTAGAGATACCTAAGGACTTACCACTTAGATTCAATAGATGTAAGCATTTTATTCTATTTGTTTAAGATATTTTCTTTCTCTCTTCCTTGCATAAATGTGGAAATGGGTCTAAAACTCCTCATTTAAAGTGAATAAAGAGAGCAACAAATGCCAAACTAGGAAAGTAACCTGACTATTCTGAATATTCTTAGTTGATTCTCTGCTTTAGCCAGATCATTAATACCTCTTGGGCTCCAGTTTCCTCAGCTGACAAGGGAGACTGGACTAGATCAATATAGAAGTTTCCTTCCGCATTCACACTTGATGGTCCTATTCATTCCATAACACAGTGACACAAGTCTGCTCTGGTGGTGCAATGCATGATTAATAGGGCTAGAATTATATCCAAGGACCAATGTTAGTATTTGGAGAACTTGTAGGTATGAAGACATGTGCCCTATCAAAGCATTTAATTCAATTGATGTGTATTAATAAGCTACTGTATGTCAGTACTGTGCTTGATGCCATGAGCAAATATTAAACATATGATTTTCCTATTCTCAAGGAACTTTTGGTTTCAAAGAGAAAATTGTGTCACATGTAATTGGAATGGCCTTGAATTTTGAACTTTCATTAAGAGAAAGAAATTAAATATATAGATTGATAGATGATAGATAAAAATTTGTTGGCATTTTATATAGTTTGACATTAATCTTCTCTCCTTTTAGGAGAAATGTCACCAATACTGGCCAGCAGAACGATCTGCAAGATACCAGTACTTTGTTGTAGATCCCATGGCTGAGTACAACATGCCACAGTATATCCTAAGAGAATTCAAGGTCACAGATGCCAGGGTAAGCTGACCAATCTTAAGTTCTTAACCATTAGCTGAAAAGCTTTGGGAGAAATATTTACCAAGTGATCATATTGCCAAAGTGAAAAGAAATAACTGATCTTGGAGGATTGTTTTGTTTTTTAATATAAGAGTAACTTTTCCTCTGTCTGGCAAGTGTTCTCACAAACCCAGGGTTGGCTTCCATTCAAACATAACATCTGGCAGCCCAACTTTGGGGATATACTTGGTAAGTGTGTGTCCTGGGAAGCATTTACTGATTGGTTGGCTATGCTTACATTCACTTTCTCAGCTCATTCTCTTTGTAGCTTTTTGACTTCTTCATTACTTGAGGCTGTAAATATGTTGTTGTTTTGCAAAGCCCTTTAGGTCATGTGGGCTTGGAGGTTAATTTGGTATGATTTTAAAACTGCCGAGCAAATGGCATTCTTTAGAAGACTCTGACAAGCTTTGCACATTCTAATTTGATTCCTGGCATGGTTTATTCCTCAGTGTGCTAATGTGTCTGTCCATGAGAGCTGTGCACCCATGACCCTTGTTGGCTAATTTTCATTCTGCATTTCTTATCTAGATTGCTGAGTCCAAGGTTCAGCCCTGATGTAAGATGTTCTATGCATAAACTTTAATATCCTTGCCTTTGGCCACTTTCAAACCATGATTACAAACACATTTTAGGGGAGAGTGGGGTCAGTCAAAGCCCTGCTTTGCTTTTGGAACTGTCACAGTAGGTGGGTTGAATAAAACTCCAGGACAGAGCTATTTACTTGATCCATTGTTTTTTCTGGAAAGGAGCTTGTCCAACCGATATGCATGTTTAGAGATTGTCTGCTAATCCCCAAAGCCATGCCCTGTCTGTTGCCCTAAAGTGAAAGAGAAAATGGTTAGCAGGCTGGTTGGCCCAGGTGATAGAGCTGTTAATCCCAGAAAGTCTGAGATCTTAACTACTCTGAAGGTGACCGTACTCAAGGCAGCAGTTAAGTCTGTCGGGCTCGTTTTTGAGTTGCCCAAGTAGGCATGCCTTTGTGACCCACCCCGTTGTTTAAGAAAAAGAAAAAAAAAAAGTGTCCTTTCAGAATTTGAAGATAGATACATGAGTGAAAAATCTTCAGTACATTCCAAGAAAACTCACCAACCATTTCTGATGATAAAGACTAGGGGCCAGGCTCTGCAAATAGCAGACACACCTTCTTTACTACTCCTCACTTGCCCAAATTAAATCTGATCCCCAAAATCAAAAGAAACATTGAAGTAAGAACCTGTTCACATTCTTTCCATTAAAAAAAGGCCCCCTGTGATTTTTATAATTTTCCTAGCTGCCATCACATTTGCTGTTTGTGTTCCTAGTGTGTTTCTAATCTGAACTTTCCCGTTCCAAGTTGGTGCTTGGAACACAGTTTTGTTAAACAGGTAACCTTTAAATGGAGTCAGCCGGTCTTTCCTCTAAATAGGAAGGGTTTGTGCACATGACCTCTTCTTGCTGCTAAAAGCAACTGTGGTCAGAAATGAAATCCCTGGGATATTTGGAGGAGGACAAATCTGTTTACCCAGTCTTTGGTTTCCTCCTTGTGCTTTCCAAACCTTTTCCAGAAACAGAGGGAAGTAAATCATGCTTCCATGGTAACCATCCATAAGTTAATAATGGGGTCAAGCAGTTATTTTCATATTTCTGAGTGTTCTCACAAACTTAATGTGATCTTCCTGCTTTATCAAATGATGCCGTCAGGAATATGCTCTGTTCCTGTGGAAACCACAGGCCAGTTGAT
This sequence comes from Mellivora capensis, assembly GCA_004024625.1. Lineage (NCBI taxonomy): Eukaryota > Metazoa > Chordata > Mammalia > Carnivora > Mustelidae > Mellivora > Mellivora capensis. The sequence goes on along the minus strand of PISX010000829.1, from coordinate 36,882 downwards.
ATGTGCCCACCTCGAGCTAAGCCATCCCTACCTCTCAATATGACTGAATGGAAAAGATTGGGTCTTTGTCTACTGGGGAACATGCATACCCATATCCAAAAGGCCTTTAAAGGGGAAAGAGGTGTTACAAAAATGGAAAGGAGAAACAAATGGAAGTCTTAACTGGAAGCAGGACCTCTTCAAACAGGATTGGTCTCTCCAAGCTTAGAATTTGAATTCTTTTCCTCTCAGTGGATTCAGAGAAGAAAGTTGGTGGGCATAATTGTTATTCTTATTTCTGGAAACAGAGGATCCCTTCTGCTTTTGTTGTGCTTCTGAAAACACTGTTCTAGAAGGAATCAGAAGCACATTAGTAGCTCCTTCTCAAACCATTTATACTTCATGAGTCCGAGCACTTTTGCCTAATCACTTTAGAAAAGACTCCTCTTCTATCCAGCTTGTTTTCTTTCCACTGTTCGGTCCACCTGTTAAAGCCTCCCCATGAGTGCCTTAATTCCTGTGGTCAGCCAGAAGAGTCCTCTTTTTCAGAATAAAGTGTTTATTTGCTAATAATCTCTTTCCTCTCCTTGAGGGACACCTCACTTCTCACTCAACAGCAAAGTTGCATAGCACATTCTGTGTGCACTGCCACAGCTAGAAATTGTATGCCTCTGAGACACGTGGGGCATCCAGGCTAACAGCTACCCAGTTTGTGTCAGATCCTTTCAGTGTCACTATTTGTCACTTGACAGTGCTAGAAATAAGCAAGCACAGCAGATGTGAAGTTATTGTGACAATAACAAAATCTCTGGTCTGGATGACATGCCTGAGTGCTCTTTTCAATATTAAGTTAATTGATTTCTAAAATTTTTGAAATAGAGGATAGTGGTCCACTTTGGTTTTGAAAGCAAATTTTGGGTCTCAGAAGCATTTACTATTATGGGAACTGGATGACTCTTCAAGAACCCAGGTTTTTACTTGGGCATTGCCAGAATGAATTTGCAATTTAAATATATGTGACTGTAAACAGTGTTAATAACAGATAAGACGCACGTGTCCCTAAGTTTCTGGTTAAACATGATTCTAACTTTTTCTTACCCCACCCCCCACTTTTTCTTCTTTCTGGGAAAAAAAAAAATCACTCTTGCTGCTGTGGTCTGTACACTGGCTGAATCCTCCTGGCATCCTTCTTTGTGGCCGGGTATGTGGTTTTCTCTCTGAAGGACGGTCAGTCCCGAACAGTGAGGCAGTTCCAGTTCACTGACTGGCCAGAACAAGGAGTGCCAAAGTCTGGAGAAGGATTTATTGACTTCATTGGCCAAGTTCATAAAACAAAAGAGCAGTTTGGCCAAGATGGGCCCATTTCAGTCCATTGCAGGTGAGTGAAGAATCAAGAATGATGAGTTTCCATTTGTGATTAATGTGCTAATAACTTTGATAATGTGCGTTGTTGTCTGTTCATTGTCAATATTTGCTAATTGGAGTGAACGCATAATTGATATTTTATTCTCAGAAATACATTGTAAAATCTTAAGCAAGGACTTATTTCTCTTGCTTTCCATAAAATGAAAATAACCAGAGGTAAAATGTTTATCCCCCAATTTTACTTCTTATAAAAAAGACCAAACTGCCTAGTTTACCTGAACAGGAATTGTTGCTACATCTGCTGGTAAAAATTTATTCAGTTAATCATGTCTTACTTGTTTTATTTCCATGGCATTACACTTATAACTGTCTTTCTGTATCTATCTCCTGTGTATGTCTTTTTAGGAAAACATAAATAGTTATCCAGCCTTAATGACAATACTAATTCTTGCCAGTCAGTAAATTTTTAGAATGGTACCTCGGTCAAAATTGCAATTTGCCTGAAAATTGTTGCTATATCAGAAAATGAAGCACCTGAAAGTTAATTATTTTCAATAGTTTTCACAGCATTTTATAATTCAAGCCATTGAAGTTAATAGAAATAGCAAGTAAACGGTTCAGAAAGGACACTCACCATAAATTTAGGGCTTCGGGAAGTTGTAAGGCAGAAACCTTCCAGCAAAAGGAATTCACCTAATTTTTTTTTTACACTAATATATTTTCAGATTCTAGCAATTTGAAGTCTCAGTTTCTACTCTCTTTGTGGTCAAAATCTTCAGAGAGTTCAACAGTTTACTTTGCTTCAAGAAGAGAAAAAGAAGGAAAGAAGGGAGGGAGGAAAAAGAAAAAGAGAAAGATTTCAAACTATGATTTTTAGTGAAAGGGGAGACAAGCTCTCAAAATGGAAGAAACATTCAACTCGGGCTTTAAGATAGCTGAATTCTAGCCTCACTTCTGTCATCATGTAGCTCTATGACAGAATCCTAGAATCTCTCTAAGATCTTTTTGAGGGCATGATGTTCCCCAGGGATGATATATTCTAATGAGCAGCAGACTTTCTTTATTCACATTTGCTTTGTGTTGAGTTTGGTTACTCTAGACAGCCAAAGATCATGTAGGGAACAACATATGGACTCAAATATTCAGACAAAGTAGATAGTATAGACTGGACTGAAATTACTTGGATATTCTCCTTCACTTTCCACATAATTTGCCCAAATGCTAATTCAAACTTTTCTAGCATAAACTATAAAAAAGAATATATTAAATATATATGTTTAACTTTAGACATTACCATAACTGTATAAATGTGTGTTACTTCTCATTGCTTTTGCTGTCACAGAGTAATTTAAATATTCCTTTAGTATATGTAGTTTAACTATCCTATTAAATAGACTCTGAAATGCCTAGCCCATTCAGCAGGAGGGGAGAAGGGCAGCGAAAGGATCATAAATCACAACCTCTTAGGAGTAAGAGAGACTTTCAAGGTTGAAAGGGACCTTCAAGGTCATCTACTCTATCTTAATAGGGAGCCTTCACTGCTCCTGGACATCCTCAGCCACAGTGTAAAGACTACCCCTGGATTTTAAAGTCTCACTTTATATTTTGATTTGGACTCTTTAGAAAACCCAGTTTGAGGGGCTCCTGAGTGGCTCAGATGGTTAAGCGTTTGCCTTCAGCTCAGGTCATGATCCCGGGGTCCTGGGATGGAGCTGGGAATCGGGCTCCCTGCCTGCTGTGGGGGTGGGGGAGAGGCTTCTCCCTTTCCTTCCACTGCTTCCCCCGTTATGCTATCTAACTCTCCCTGTCAAATAAATAAATAAAATCTTAAAAAAAAAAAAGCAAAGAAAAGAAAACCAGCTTGTAAAGGGACACACTATTTATATATGCCTGTCAGCTACATCCCCAAATAAATGAATCCATCCATTTTCTACAGCCTGTACCCAAGCGTTACACATGCCATTTAATTAGGATCCAAAAATGTAGGGATTTTTCAGATTATTCACTCTTCTCCTCATTACCTAAACCTCCAGATGCTTCCCTACTTTTTAAGAGCACAAAAGCTATGAGTTAATTTTCTCCTCTTGCTGCAGTGAACATTCTGGAATTATCTTAAAACAATAAAGAAAACAAACTCAAAACCTTGCTAACATGGTAGAAAGAATCCTGGTGTTTTAGCTGCTGAATATCTAAAAGTAGTAGATAAAGTCAGTGAGTCTCAACCTGTTTTGTGGTTTTTTTTTTAAGTTAGAGACCTTTTTGAGAATCTATTAAAGTCCTCAGTTTCAGGAGAGAGGACAAATGTATATACATTTACACAGTTTTTAAGTATAAGATATTCACAAACTCTTCTAAAGACTGAATAAGGATCACAAATCAAAAACCCATAACAGAATCTGTTTTCTCATATCAAAACGGACATCTCAATCTGAATAGTATATATGCCTTATTTATTTATATGTCTGGTGAGGAAATATCCTGCATAGATTGTGACCACAAGAAGTAAATAATATACTAGAAAACTTGAAGAGACTGAGTTAATCTTCCCTTATCTGAATTATTCCATACTTCAAAAATACGGTCTACAATTGCAGGATTTGCATGAAGAGTACTAACCTATACTTTATTTACCTTTCCCTATATCTATTTATTTTGCAATATTTATCTTTCCTGCATCTTTCCAAAATGGAGTATAATCCCAGTTGGAAAGTCATTCTACTGTATTGGAGTTAATCTTCATTACTGCACATTCATGCTCACATTTTACCATGACACATTATTCCAATAATAGTAATTTCGTGAACCCAATACCACATTTTCCTGAACATTGCTGTGAAAGAACCTGGTGTAATATGGAAGTGGGTGCACATATGTCTACTTCCAAGTGAATGTGGTCAAGACTATGAGTGTCACATCCAGTAACACTGTCTTTGTTATTATGGCAGTGCGGGCGTTGGAAGAACTGGAGTCTTCATAACACTAAGCATTGTTTTGGAAAGAATGAGATATGAAGGAGTCGTAGATATCTTCCAGACTGTCAAAATGTTAAGAACACAACGACCAGCCATGGTACAGACAGAGGTGAGAAAAATCTCCATGAGTTTAAAACATCTCATGAACCAAATAATAGAGTTTATTAACCAGGACCTCTTAGGGCCCAGAGACTCTCAACACCAGAGCAAAAGTAGGGAAAAATCCTGTGCGAAAACCATCAAATTGTTCAATATTTTGAGCCTCATTTTTTCCTCTCTATATATGGGAGGGACAATTTCAAAGTCTTACAGTTGTTTTGGAAGTCATGTTAGATTATATAGTAGGTTGAACGGTGATAAAGCATCACTATTTGACAACTTTATGAAGCACATTGCCTGGTACATAACAGACCCTCAGCCCATTTTACTTCTCCATTCACCTAATGGTCATTTTAAATACTTGGATCCTGGATAACCCCTAGAGAAATTAATACGTCATTTTCTACTCCAATATGTTACTGATAATGGAATTCTCATTTTTTTTTTTAGAATAATATGAGCTTGTGATATAGCCAGTCTTCCCTATTAGGCTGTTCATTTCTAAGGATAATATGAGTATTTGTGTTCCTCAAAAGGCCACCAAATTCTAAATTCTGTATGTATTCCTAAATTCATTGCGCACGATACCTTCCAAACTGTGATTTCAAAATAGCAAAAGCATTTGGCTTATAATACTCAAAGCATGATGTCAGCCTGACAAACTTAATGGGTGTTGGGGGTGGCAGAGGGAAATTGGACATTTAAAAACTCTTAACACTTAGCCAAGCAGCTTACTGTGACAACATAGGAAAGCAAACTCCATTTATTTTGCATTACCATTTTTATTGTAAAAAAAAATGCACATTTAAGCAAAATAGAGACTATCTACTTTCAGCCCCATTGGCTACTGAAAATAAGTTTCTTTTATGGCAAAAAATTCCATTTTTTTTCTATCTCTCAAACAATGCCCAACTTATTCCAGTAAGATAGTGTTCTCCCCTTTCTGAAAAAGGACATATGTCAAGTTATTTGAATATGGGCCTTTCTAGAACAGATGACTAACTATCGCAATGAATTAGGCCAAATGACATGGGTATTTTTTGATATAGACAGCCAGTCTTGGGATGCCATTTCCAGGGGATGAAAAGCTTGAAAGTCCAGAGCCCTTTGTAAGTGGCTTTATGTACCTACGGTTCCTCACCCTTACTTGAATAGCAACATCAGAAATGGTAGTGGGTAATTCTGATTGCAGGTCGGTCAGGTCCACTATCTGATAAGATCCTTTTTTATTCAAATTCTTTTGGCAATAGCCCAGAAGATAAATGAATCCAGGTTTTCCTTGGAACAGCCAGTGTCTAGATCAGCCTCTCTTTACTATGCAAACTGAGGATAAGTTTCTCACAAATATTCACATAGTTGTAAAAGACAACAGTGATATGCTCCCATGCTCAGGGGTGGTAATTACTTGGTACTACTTGGAGAACAGCTCACACTTGTCTGGAAGATAATGTTCATTCCTGCTGTTACTACTTTGAAACAAGGAGATGGTTCTAGGTAGATTGATTGGTGAAGTTAACAAACACCCCACGAGGCTTATCATTCTTGGCTCACTAAAATGGATTGGTCTTTGGATTGACTTAATTGATGAGAGTAGTGATTTTGCCCCCATCCAGATGTAATGTTTGTTTTTGAATATTGATTTTCATCTTTCTACTAAAGTGGACTCATGGCCCCTTTTCCTCTTTCTTCCCGTGCTTGGTCTCCTGCAGGACCAGTACCAGTTTTGCTACCGAGCCGCACTGGAGTACCTGGGCAGCTTTGATCACTATGCAACGTAGAAACCCCTAACCCACTTTGGGTTCTTACTGCAGGCCCTTCAGTATCCACGGAGTCTCTTCTGAGCCATACAGGGCACTTGAGAAGTCCTTCTTAACTTCTAGCTAACTACCACTTAGTGGGACTATTACACACAAAACAAAATAAAAACAAACTCTTCTGGGTGGACCAAGAATTCACAGTTTAATAATCTAACCTGATAATAAAGAGAATCCTGACTGATGAGGCATCTGAAGGATTTTTACAGATACCTCAAGGATTCAAAATAAAGGGAAGAAGAAATCACAGCAAAGAACCACCATCAGTGCAAGATGTTTGCTGGTGCGGCTTCTCGTGACAAAACGGACTCTGCTGCGACATCGCCCCTTCCCACCATACTGCTCATAATAACATTTTAGGGAGGGATTGGGGGGGAAATGTTTAAAAAGAAAGTCCTTGATTTAGTTTTTTAGTATTGTAAAGATACTGCTGACCTGTGCTTCATTTTTAACTGTGTAAACTTTTTTTTAACAAATGTATCATTCGATAAAGTGAATTTTAAAAAAGTTACATAACTCTTCATTTTTTATTTCAAAATTGTAGGTTTTTTTAAGCTGTAGAACTGTTATCTGTAATATCTTGCTGTAGAAATATCCAATAATTTGAAAATTTGCACATTTTTGTGCAATATTCTTAATCTACAGTATATGTCTTGTCAGATATTACTTTTACACTTCTGTTCAGTTTTGGTTGGTGAGAAAGTACCCATTCTCTTCAAATAGTCAAAGAGAACTTTGTTTTGTTTGTTTTGTTTTTGGAATCAACAGGGAGGCGCAAAGTATAAAGTTGCTGCTAACATATATACATATATCTCCATATTTTACAGGGGTGCCTATGTATATATAGACAGTGTGTCCACACAAAAAGATAGATATAGCTATCATTCGGTTATTCCATGAATTCGTTTGGGGGTTTTTAAGTTGTTTTTGTTGTTGTTGTTGTTGTTGTTGTTTTTAGATAGAGAAGCTATTACAAACATCTTTTTCAATTTGTTATTAATCTTAATGACATATGGGTATTTCCTAATACCATAAAATTTTAATTTTAAGGGAAATGAGGAATGCACATCAGTGATTGTCAAGCCTCACCCCCTAATTTCCTATCCAGTATCCTCCCGCCCACCTACTCGTATTCACAAATATCACTTTGTTAGCCAGGCTTCCAACAAAGTTCAATATTTCTAACACTAGTGCAATAAAAATATTATTAAATATCTAAGAGGTGTGCATGTGGGAAAGGTCAGTGCATATCCCTTTAGGAGGGGAGAATGTTGTAATATATCAGCTATCAAATTGTTTAAAAAACAATGTATTCAATCGTATATTGTCTATAATATGTGCTATGAAATTTGCATTTATGATATGTAACAGGGGCAAAGCCAAACTCATGTTACTCTGTTCAGTCAGAAACATTTTGTGGCATACAGCACAACTGGGAAGTGCTGTACTTTGTTTTCTTTTGGTTTTAGTTGTGCATTTAGAGTGCCTTATAATTGATGCCTATTTTAATAGCATTTCTTTTTAGCTTTTGGTTCATATTTTCATTAGTTGTTCATTTATGTTTCTCTTCCAATTAAAGCATTATATGTTTACCACATGTACAAAAACTCTTTGAATAATATGCATTCCTAGTTTTCAACTAAGTCGGGGATGTTAGTATTTGTACCAGCCCAAAGCACTTGGATAATCAGGGCCCTTCCTTTCATGGTTGCCAACATCAGGAAAAGCTACTTGTTTTATTTAGAATCCCTTCTAAATCTGTTCTGGAGCATTCAATAACTGCACAAAACTTACTGTAGTGACAAGTATCATTGTCAATGTTGGAATGTATTTACTAATCCATCAGGATTTTTTTAAAAGGGGAAATTTAAAAAATATCTATTTGCCAACATAATCCCAAATTTTCCAATATAATTGCTATAGGAAGCCATGGGAAATGGCCTGAGTTTGCCATATCCTATATGATTTTAAAGAACCCTCAAAATATCCAAGGAACTCTTAAAGAGTTTTGGTATTGATATAATATTTTGGTTTAATTTTAGCTTCATTGGTGTTCAGCATACAAGGATTTTTGTTTTCCACATTTTACCATCACTAGCAGAATGAAATCCAAGAGACCAAACACTTGCAAGCATCATATTTGAGCACTTTTATAAAAAATAAAATAAAATAAAATAAAATAAAAAAATAAGAAAAAAATAAAAAAGAATGCTAAAAAAAAAAAAAAAGTATCTAGAAGGCTACCTCAGAATGAGATTCTCTAACCTACATCAGAACCAGAGAAGAATGTGCACTATGTGGCTCTGTTGTTTTCTTTTCATTTATATCTTTTGGAGATTTATCCAAGTGCCAGATTACTGAGTGCTGTGATTTTCATTTAGTGAAACAAAGGGGGTCAGACAGACTTGCAGACATGCCATGTTAGACATGTAGAATTGGATGGTGTATATTACACACCAGAATAACTGGCCAATGAGCAGTTTCTCTAAAAACTGCCCATTTGGCAAAGGGAAAGAGGAGAATAATCACAAGAAGAAAATTAATGGGATGCATACCATACAAACGAGGCAGAGACTATTCAGATATCTTATTGTTTAGGCGCTGTTCCGAGAACTAACTCCTTTACTGTCATTGATGTGCATTCCACTCTGTGGTTTTCTGTACATCCATTCTAGTTTGATTTTCCCAGGTAAACATCTTTATCTACCATTACCATAAACTTTCAAGTTTCCAATTATTTTCATCATCATAACCAGTACGGTGCTATTATTTACCTATGTACGTGTAGTTATGTATAATTTTGTAATTAGTTACAATGGTAAAAAAAATCAAAATATATAAAAAGTGATTTGTACAGAACTTTATTTTAGCTCTTTTTTAAAAATGATTTGCATGGTTAGACAACAGCAAGGACAGCCAGGGGAGGGAAGGGCCTCTAGGGAACTTTGCACTTTCTATACCTTTGTACTATGCACTGCCCTATTGATTCTACACCCAATAATGTTATTACTTGAACCCATCTGTAAGAAACTCCTTCAGAAATTCATTTGTGTGTATGTAAATAACACAACATAGAAACAGGAAGGGAAAAAATTCTTCAGTAACAGATTTTTTTTCTTTCCTGTTTATTTTTGGGTTTGCTTTGTTTTAGCCTCTCCTTTTATTTTTAACTCCCTTTTCTTTTTCCTCTTTGGGTTTTGGTTTCCTTTGGGTTTATGGGTGCCCTGATACTCCAGCAGAGATCAGAACGCTACAGATCCATCCTATCCATCTGCTATGTGGCTTTGCCATTCAAGCTTGGAGTGTCTTTACAAAGATAATAACAGTTGTGTTCTTTGCTCTCATTTTGGATGCATAGACTGAAAAATTAAAAAAAATAACTTGTAAAATGGCTTGTTAAAAAAATACAATTACCTCTAATTAGTAGTACGCGTAAATGTTTTACAGAATGAAAGGCGTGCTTTTTATTTTCTTACTTCGTTACATTGGTGGCGAAAGAAGTCTGTATGAAAATCAGTTCTTTGCTGACACAAGTTCCATTTGTTACAAATGAATTCTAATAAAAATGTCAGTGTTATGCAGCCCTGGCCTTTGCTTTTGTCTACTCAGGCACTTTGGTTTTGAATTGACTATATATGTTCGCTTTTCTCTCTGGTTATCTTGTTAGTTCCTTTGTACTAATATTAATTCAACTTACCAAGAGGCTATTATGTATGGTTGCCTGCCTTGAGGTGTGCACTTTTCATTGGTAAGCTAACTGAGGCTTAGAAAAATACTTTGGCCAATTCACACAGGAACAAAGGAGACCTTAGTATCATGCAAACTGAAGTTCATGGGCAATCTTCATAGAAAATGATTACATATACTTTGTAAATTTAAGTGGATTTCAGCATATAATTTATCATACTGAAACAACAGATATCTCTCACGTACATAAAAAGAGCTTCATAATGTTAAATTCTTAAGCTTTTTGGAATTTAATACTTGGCTTGAATTGTTTATTCAGTCATTCAGTATTAAGGGTCAGAACCATTCTAGGCATTGGGGATGTTGCTATTGACATATGAAATGCTGCTGGTCACACGGAGACTACAGTCTAGGGAGAGAAACTGGAATTAAATAAATAATTAAATTGCAGCCGAAAAGTGCTATGAAGGAAAGCAAAGGATTCATGAAGTTAGGACTTTGAATTGTGAGGGACAGTAAGTCTAACTCAATTTGGCTTATATTGAAAAGAAAGTGTTTCTTGGCTCACATACTAAAAGATTAGGAATAGGCTTGTACTTGAGTAGGACTGCATTCATAATCATTAGGCACAGTGGCATTTGGGGCTCAGGTGATATCCTCCAGCCTGGTTTGACTTTTAGTGTCAGTTTATTTTTTTTTTAAGATTTTATTTATTTATTTGACAGAGATCACAAGTAGGCAGAAAGGCAGGGAGAGAGAGAGGAGGAAGCAGGCTCCCTGCCGAACAGAGAGCCCAGTGCAGGGCTCGATCCCAGGACTCTGGATCATGACCTGAGCTGAAGCAGAGGCTTTAACCCACTGAGCCACCCAGGCACCCCATAGTGTCAGTTTTTGTTGTTGTTGTTGTTGTTGTTTTAAGATTTTATTTATTTATTTGACAGACAGAGATCACAAGTAGGCAGAGAGGCAGGCAGAGAGAGAGGGGGAAGCAGGCTCCCTGCTGAGCAGAGAGCCTGATGTGGGACTCGATCCCAGGACCCTGGGATTATGACCTGAGCCAAAAGCAGAGGCTTAACCCACTGAGCCACCCAAGTGCCCCTTAGTGTCAGTTTTAAGCAAGCTTTGTGGTCTCTGGAAGCTTCACCACCAGGTAAGCAAGTAGAAGAGTTTACTTTCTCAAAAGCACAAATAGAAGTTTTTTAATGGAATGGATGCTTTTGACCTTCAGTGATATGACTTGGATTAAGTGATCATTTTAGGATTACAGTTATGGATAGGAGAAGAGGATGTGCTCATTGAGTTGTCAAATCAAGGAGGGTTTAAGGTGGCTGCCACCTTGCCAAATACAAATGAATATGGTGGGAACAACAACTGACTACAAGTCAACCTGTTGAATTAAGGTAAGGCAAAGTACAGGTATGTTTGGTATCATTAAAACTACTTGTTGCTATGGAAATAAGGATGAAACAATCCATTATCCATACATTATTTTGAAATCCTGATACTGAATAGACAACTAGACTATTTTTTCTCCCTTGTTTTTCCTCTCCACCTAATTGACCTTTAATTTGAAGATATGATAACCCTATTGTTTGATTGTGTAAGCACACAATCCACAACCAGAAAACAGGACAAAAAAGTTCGAGCCAAATCACGTTTGTAATTTTAATCACTGTGATATCTCATTTTATTTTTATTTTTATTTTTTTTTACCAGGGACAGTCTCTAAAGTGTGATATGACCATACTGTGGACAGGAAGCACAGAGAAGAAAACACTTGTCAAGGTTACACGGGACAAAGATCTTTGAAGGCTACTCCCAGACTCATCCTGCTTAGAGGCAGCACTAAGGACACAGTGCTGGAAATGGCTTTGATTTCTTCCTCACCAGCCTCAATTCCATCTACATAGTGGGTCCTGGGCTGCCTCTAGGTAGGGTCGAGTGGGAGGTAGGCAAACTGGGTTCCATTCTCCCCTGCCATGATATCTCATCTTAATCAGATGTCTGATTACCAAAAATGACAAAATAGTTAATTTCACACATAAACACACATGCAGATATTATTAGTTAATAATAACTTACTGAAAAAAATACATGGAGACAAATGCAAATGAAAACACAATGATCCAAAATCTTTGGGGTGCAGCAAAAGCAGTTCTAAGAGGGAAGTTTATAGCAATACAGGCCTCCCTCAAGAAGTAAGAAAATCTCAAACAAGCTAAACTTACCCAAAGGACCTAGAAAAAGAAGAGCCAACAAAGCCCAAATGCAGTAGAAGGAAGGAAATAAACGTAGGAGCAGAAATAGAGAGAGAGAGAGAGAAACAAATCAATGAAACCAGGACCTTGCCCTCCAAAAAGATTAAAAAAATTTGATAAACCTTTAGCCAGACTCATCAATAAAAAAATCAGAAATGAAGGAGGAGAACTAACACCACAAAAATACAAAGGACTATAAGAGAATATTATGAAAAATTGTATGATAACAAATTGGACAAACTAGAAGAAATGAATAAATTCTTTAAAAGCAGATAGCCTCCCAAACTGAATCAGGAAGAAATGGAAAATTTGAACAAAACAATTACCAGTAATGAAATTGAATTAGTAATAATGATAAAAATCCTAACAAACGAATGAATATCCAGGACTAGATGGCTTCACAGGTGAATTCTACTCAAACTATTTCAAGAGATAAAAAAAATAAGGAAAGCTTCCAAGATTCTATGAGGCCAACATTATCCTGATGCCAACACCAGGTAAGTACTTTACAAACAACAATGAAACTATAGGCCAATATCTCTGATGAACATTGATGCAAAAAATCCTTAACAATCTAAAATACTGGCAAGTTGAACTCATATACCACAATTGAATGGGATTTATTCAACAGATACAAGGGTGTTTCAATATTTGCAAATTAATCAATGTGATACATTACCTTAACAAGAGAAAAGATGAAAAACATGTCATTATCTCAGAGATGGAGAAAAAAAACATTTGACAAAGTGTAATATTCATTTATGATAAAAATGTCTTGCAAAGTAGATTTAGAGGGACCATACTTCAACATAATATATGCTCTATGTGAAAAACCCACAGCTAATATCAACTCAATGGTAAAAAACTGAAAGCCTTTCCTTTAAGATCAGAACAAGCAAAGATGTCCACTCCCAGCACTTTGACTTAACATAGTACTGGGAGTCCTAGGTGGACCAATCAGACAAGAAAAATAAATAAAAAGCATCTGTATTGGTAAGGGGAAAGTAAACCTGTTAACTGCCTGTAGGAGACATACTATACATACCAAACCCCTAAAACTCCCCAAAACACTAGAACTGATCAAAGAGCTCAGTATAGCTGCAATATACAAAATTAACATACAGAAAGCTGTTGCATTTCTATATACTAATAACAAAATAGTACAAAGAGAAATTAAGAAAACAACCCTATTTACAATTACACCAAAAAGGATAAAATACCTAGAAATATAATTAACCAAGGGAGTGAAGGACCTATTCTCTGCAAACTATAAAACACTGAAATTGAAGATGACACAAGCAAATGTAAAGATATTCCATGTCCATGGATTGGAAGAACCAGTATTGTTAAAATGTCCATACTATCCAAAGCAATTTCAGATTTAATGAATATACAATGAGGAAAAGATAATATCTTTAATAAATGGTTCTGGGAAAACTGGACACCTACATGCAAAAGAATGAAACTTGGGTAGGTTCTTATACGACACACAAAAATAAAATCAAAATGGATCAAAAACCTAAAGGTGAGACCTGACACCATAAAAATCCTAGAACACATAGACAGTAATTTCTTTGACATTAGCCATAGAAACATTTATACATATATAAATGTTTCTCTCTCTCTATCTCTATCTATAGATAGAGATATATATAGATATCTATAGATAGATAGAGATAGATATAGATATAAAATCTCCTCAGGCAAGGGAAACAAAAGCTAAAGTAACTACTGAGACTACACCAAAATAAAAAGCTTTTTCCCAGTAAAGAAAACCACTGACAAAATGAAAAGGCAACCTATTGAATAGAAGACATTTGCAAGTGATATATCTGATAAAAGGGTAATATACAAAATATATAAAGAACTTCTATAACTCAATGCCAAAAAAGCAAATAATCCAGTTAAAAATGGGCAGAGGACCTGAATAGACATTTTTCCTTTTCTTAAAGACATTTTTCCAAAGAATGAGTACAAATGGCCAGCAGACACATGAAAACATGCTCAACATCACTAATCATTAGGGACATTCAAATCAAAACCACAATGAGATATCACCTTACACCTGTCAGAATAACTAGAATCAAAAAGATAAATAACAAGTATTGATGAGGATGAAAAGAAAAAGGAACCATTGTGCCCTGTTTATGGGAATGCAAACAGGTACTACCACTATGGAAAATAGTATGGAGATTCCTCAAAAAATTAAAAATAGAAATACCACATGATCCAGTAATTCCACTACTGGATACTTACCCAAAGAAAACAAAAACACTAATTTAACAAGATATATGCACCACTATGTTTATTTCAGCATTATTTAAAATGGTCAAGATATAGAACAATCCAAGTGTCTGTTGATAGGTGAGTGGATAAATATGGGGTGTGTGTGTTTGGGTGTGTTTCTGTGTGTGTGTGTGTGTATGTATGTGTGAAGAAATACTACCCAGTCATAGAAAAAATGAGATCTTGCCATTCGCAACAACATGGTAGGGCCTAGAAGGTATAATGCTAAGTGAAATAAGTCAATCAAAAACAAATACCATATGATTTCATTCATATGTAGCATTTAAGAAAGAAATGAACAAATACAAAAAAAGACCAAAAAACAGACTCTTAAACAGAGAAAAGAAACTGGTGGTTGCCAGGGGGGAGGTAGGTAAGGAGAACGGGTGATACAGTTAAAGTGGATTATGAGGTACAAAGCTCTAATTAGAAAGTAAATAAGTCATGGGGATGAAAATTACAGCTTAGGGAATATAATCAAGGTGATCGTAGTAATGTTGTTTGGTGACAAATGGCAACTACACTTATTGTGATACACACTGAGTAATATGAATCATTATGTTGTACACTTGAGACCAATATAACACTGTTAATCATACTTCAAGTTAAAAAAAATTAAAAACTAAATAGTAAATAAATAAAATACTCTCTTAAAAAATGGCCAGAATGATCTGATCAGTCATCTCATCCAAGAGAGATGGCAGATAAGCCATTGAAAATATCCTCAGTATCATTTGCTACCATGAATAGTGAATACCAGCACACACCTCTTAGAATGGCAAAAACTCAAAATGCTGAACATCAAATGCTAGTGAGGAAGTGGAGAAACATGAACACTCACTCATTGCTGGTGAAAATGCAATGAGATATACCTGCACTGAAGGACATTTTGGCAGTTTCTAATAAAGCTAAACCCACTCTTGGCACACAATCCAGCAATCATGCTCCTTAATAGTTACCCAAAGGAGTTGAAAGATTATGTCCACACAAAACCTGTACAGAGATGTTTACAGTAGCTTCACTCATATTTGCCAGATCTTAGAGGTAATCAAGATGCATTTCAGCAGATGAAAGTACAAATAAACTGATACAACCAGATAATGAATTATTATTCAGTACCAAAAAGGAAAAAAAAAAAAAAGGATCTGTGAAGTCATGGAAAGTCACGGAGGAAACTTACATACTACTAAGTCATGGAATCAAATCTGGTGATATTACACATTACATGACTTTATATGATATTCTGGAAAAATCGAAAGTGTGAAGTTATAAGTAAAAACATCAATGGTGGGGCACCTGGGTGGTTCAGTGGGTTAAGCCTCTGCCTTCAGCTCAGGTCACGATCTCGGGGTCCTGGGATTGAGCCCTGTGTAAGGCTCTATGCTCAGTGGGGAGCCTGCTTCCTCCTCTGTCTCTCTGCCTGCCTGTCTGCCTATTTGTGATCTCTGTCTGTCAAATAAATAAAATAAAACCTTAAAAAAAATCAATGGCTTGTAAGGCAGGGGAATTAATTAATAAAATTCAGGGGATTTTTAGGGCATGAAATTATTCTGTATCATTCTATACTGGTGGATATATATCATTATATATTTGTCAAAACCTACAGAATGTACAACACAGAGTGGGCCCTACTGTAAAATACTGACTTTGGGTAACTTTGATGTTAGTGCAGGTTCATTGATTTTAATCCATGTACCACTCTGATGTAAGATGTTGATAGTAGGTGAAATTATGCTTGGGGCAGGGACTTTTTCTGTATTTTACTCAATTGCTGTCAACCTAAAATTACTCAAAAATTAAAAGTCTATTTTTAAAAAGAAAAAAAAACTCCCTAATAATTAGTTTAGGGTTTTTTTTATTTAAGCATAAGATTAAACTTCATAAGTTCATTTCAAAAAATTAAAATAAATTAGACAAATTTTAATCTAAGAAGTATTTAACTTTGTTTTTTTTTTTAAAGTTTTTATTTATTTATTTGAGAGAGAGAGACAGTGAGAGAGAGCATGAGCGAGGAGAAGGTCAGAGGGAGAAGCAGACTCCCCGTGGAGTTGGGAGCCTGATGCGGGACTCGATCCTGGAACTCCGGGATCATGACCTGAGCCGAAAGCAGTCGTCCAACCAACTGAGCCACCCAGGCGTCCCTTAACTTTGTTTTATAAAAGGCTTTTCCAAATTCTAAGGAAATAAATAGGCAAGATCTATGAAATCTGAAATTGTAGATTTTTTTAAAGATCTTAATTATTTATTTGAGAGGGAGAGAGAGAGCATGAAGAGGGGAAGAATGGCAGAGGAAATGGAGGAGCAGAGTCTTTGTTGAGCAGGGAGCTAGACCTGGGGCTTGATCCCAGGACCCTAAGATCATGACCTGAGGCAAAGACAGGTGCTTAACTGAAAGAGCCACCCAGATGTCCCTGAAACTGTAGATTTTATAATTATTTATAATAGCAAAATAAAAGTGGAAACACCCTAAATTTCCAAAACTAGGAAATGATGAAAGAAAAATACATATATATGTGAAATTACATATTCATAAAGTTTTATACACATATACATATACATGCACACACATACACCATAGTATTATGTGTAATCCATTGCCATTTAGCCACTAAACAGTTAAGTTTATTTTGGAGAAAAATGATGAAATAAAAAAAATGACTATAAAGCATGTTTAAAAGGAGGTATGAAATAAGACAGATAAAATCAAAGAAATACTTGGTGCAGAAATAATTATTTTTAAGTTTTGGTGCACCCAAAATTGTTTTGGTCTTTCCAGTTCTTTATTATTGCTTTTGTTTGGTTTGGTTTTGGTTTTGGTTTTGTTTTCTGCTTGGACTGGAAATAAAAGAGGTAGGTAAGATACAATGACTTTTACTCTGGCTTTGACAACTAAAGTTGGTGAAGTCTTGGTTTTGAATTGCATGTAAATTACAAGGATTTTAGTGTGTGTCATGGTCCTAGATTGTGCTGCTAGCCTATCCAGAGAGTTGAAAGAGTGGATCATTGGCTACCAAGACAGACAAGCATGAGACAATGAATGGATCAGTGCTCAATTTATACTATTTCTGGAAAACCAACTGAAGGTGCATAGCTTATTGATAATGACAATGTCACATATCAGGAAGAAAAGCAAAACCCCAGAATCAAACAGATGGGTTAAAATCCACCTTCATCATTTATTAGCTGAATTGGTCCTAATCCAGTTATTTAATCTTCTCAGCCTTGCATTTCTCATCTATAAAATTGAGATGAAACTATCTATCCTCTAGATTTATTATATAAATTAGACATAATTCATACAATATACATAAAAGTTATGATCCATGGAGGATTTATGCTCAGTGTTGACAAAACTCAGAATTTCCACTTCTCCATTAAAAAAAAGACACCTGTCTCTTAGAGAACAATATTGAAGAAGAAAATAGCCACCTACAAAACATCTTGTGATACACTCATAAGCAAAGTTTGATCTTTTTTTCCTGACTGTGGGATACTCTTAAGATACAGAAGAAATGAAGAAAAAAAAAAGATGCAGAAGAAATGGTCATTTCTGCAAAGTCACTCAGGAATTGCTCTACTGATTTTTCCCTTATTGGATGCCAAGTTAATTACTGTGAAATAGACTTGCTTGCACCACATTTGTGTTTATATAATGCTGTGTATTGTAGAGTGTTTTATAGCTATTAATTATTGTCCTCACAATATTGAGAAATGGACAACTGCAACCTTCTTGGAACACTAATTATACTCTGGCACAGAAAGATCATATAACTTCCTGAAGGTCATTCCCTGAAGAAGGTATTGAAGACTATAAGGGGAATGGAGAACCCAGTACACTGAAATGTAAGAAATTACAAAATGAAAATCCTGAGGTCTAGATTCTAATCTCAGCTCTTCTACTCACTTTGTAATCTAGGCAAGTCACATAATCTCTGAATCTCATTTTCTCAAGTGAAATACAATTAGAAAGACTCATGGATATTATTGAGATCCAGATTCTAGGATTATTATAGCCTAAAGTTTCATGAATGGGAAGAGACAGTGACATTTTTGTCACTAAAAAAAATGCCCCTTTGTCATTAAAAAAGACAGAAACCACCTGGAACATGCTGTACTCAATCACCAAGAATGAATAAAATTCAAGTTAGAGGGGAACAAGGCTAGAGGGAACCTTATAGAACTACGTTTGACCTTAAAAAAAAAAAAATAGTATCTAGGGAACATGGAGTTCAGAGCAGGTCAACCAGGTAGTGAATCTAGACTTCTCCACTTAATTGTTACATGACTTGGCGATTGACCTAATTTTTCAAATAAAAGAGAGACAGCACCTCTCTTATAAATTTTTTATGAGGAGTAAAAGGAATAGCATAGAATAAGAACAAAGTAAACAATGGCTAAGGATATTTTTGTTGATTCTAGTAATGAAAATGAAACATAGATGGGCTGAATTTCTGTTCATCTACACCAACACTGTAATCTGTAACATTTGGAATCTATAACATTTTTAACATAGTTGGTAAGGCCATATAATTCTTATATTCCCTCTTTGAAATATTCTGAATTAAGAAAATATGTTCTAAACTAACAAAGACTATCTTGACATTCCAACTGCATTCTCTTCAAGATGCTATTAACAAGGGGCTGTGACTATTGATAAAGTCACCTGCATGGTCCTCTGGACTATTTGCTCCTTCCACGGTTTCATTTATTCAACACTTACCATTAGCAAACACTCATCTCCTTTCCCTAACACTAGGCAAGTGATTGGCATTTAATGGACTTTGAAAATGACATAGGGTCTCTATCCTCAGGGTGCTTCCAGACTAAGAATAAAGCCTTTCAACAATACATGATTGAAACACAGCAATATGAAATAAGTATGAATGGAAAAACTCAATTTTCCCCAGGAATATCAGCTTAAGACATCCTGTACTCTGCAAAGCTGCATTGCATCTTGAAAGATGAGTAAGATTCAATCAGTTGAACGAGTTTGGGAGGCAAATTTTAAGCAAAGAGAAGGGAGGACATTTTAGGTGAAAAGAATAGTGTGCCAAAGGGCAAAGATCAACACATCAGGTTAAGGGAATATTAGGCTTTGGCATAAGGGTTGCATAGGGAGAGACAGTGCAAGCAATGATAGAAGGGCTGTGTGTTGAGGAGTTAGCCCTCATCATGAAAGTAATCAGGTACCATGGAATGTATTCATAAACACAAGTGTCATGATAAACAAATGGAAAGACCAAAACCTCTTGTTCAGAATTGCCACAATCACAAAACTATCATCTGCAAAGGAGGAGAAAGTTCAGACCCTTCCCCACATCCTGTTTGACCTCTTCCCATCATTTCCAGCACATGAGAAGTGATCAAATTTTGCTAACTTGGCAGTGGTTGTGTCCCCTGGCAGTTATCCCATAACAAATCTTTCTGACCTCACTGTATATCGTATTATATTCTTCTTGTACTTCTCTTAAGGCTCTAGTCATATTCAGCCTTCGATTTGTAGTCTTAGTTCCCTTATTACATAAAAAGTTCCTTCAGAGCTGTGAGTACCAGTGATCACAACCACTGTGCTTTAGGAGACAGGAACCCAGGCTCTAACAACCCCATTTCCACTCCCATTGCTATTGGATAAGTGAATTTAAGGCATCTCTTGGAGTCCAGCCATCTCTCTCCCTCTCCCTCTTTAAGCACATCTGAACATGCCAGTCCCAAGAAGTAGATGTAAACTGGCAGGAGGTGGAGGATGAAAAAAGGTAAAAGGCACTAGGTCTTTTACCCAGCTTTTGAATGGGTATCACAACTGTGTAGCTTTTAGTAAATTGGTGCCCAGATTCTTATTCTGGCTATTATTCCCTAGAGAGAAACCCATGGATAATTGAAGTAATTATCATGGCATGATTTAGGTTTTTTAACTGTGATTATACTATCCTCTGATACCTTCCTTATCTTCTACCCATATATTGTAGATCCTCACCAAAACCCTCAAGAGTACACTGATGGTCTATCTCTCACTTATTTTTAATCTAATCCTGTTAGAATGGAAAATGAAGATTTAAAAATCTCACTGGATAATGACATAATAAGGGATACACATTGCCACATTTAAATCAGTCATATTATCTGCTGTAGCAAGTACACTTACAATGTGTTTTTAAAATTGTTTTGAATTTGACATACATATCAATTGAGCAGTCCTATTTATCAGACTTTTTGCTCAGTTAAGGATTCAAAGATGAGTTAAATACAGTACTTCCCTTAAAGGGACTTTTTATGTAATAAGAGAACTAAGATAACTAATAGAGGGCTGAAGGTGACAAGAACATTCAGAGAGGTTTAAATAACATATGGTATGGAACAGGGAATGCACAAGGTGAAATCAGAAAGGTTTATCTTGTCCAAGAACACTTAGCCTGTACCTGGATTGGTTCTAGCCATCCCACCAGGGCACCCTGGGACACCCTGGCTTGCACCCACTCTAGCTTCAGTGGCTCTAATAGGATGCCCTGAGTGTTAAGAACCCCAAGACACCCTAGCTTGCATTCATTGTCTTCCCAGGACACCCTTTGTTCTAATAGCAGAGGTACCACACCAGCCCAAGCCTCCTTTAGCTTTAGCTGTCCCACTAGGTCACTCCCTGCATGAAGCTCCCCAGAACCCTCCAGTCCATATCCAACCTTGGCTCTATCCATCCTGTCAGTGTACCCTTTATGGAGAAAGTTTTGGAACCCCCTGACTTAAACCCACTTCAGATTTAGCAATCCTGCCAAGTGTCCTCTCTATGTTTAGCTCTGGGACTCCCCCCCAACTTCCACTTCCACTGAACACCTTTAGTTTAGGTGTTCTTCCAGGGTACCCTCTGCATGGAAAACCCAGAGACTATACTGCTTTGCACCCACTTCAGCTAGAGCTGTCCTGCCTGGGCATTCTCTGAATGAAGAGTTCTGAAACATCTAGCTTATATCCACTTCAGTTTCTGCTCTTCTGCAGGATGTTCTCAGAACCACCCAAGCCTGCACCCACTTCAGCTTCAGTTCTCCTGCCATGTGCCCACTGTGTGGTGAGCCCTGGGAGTACAACAATCTGTATCAACATCAGGTTTAGCCAGGACACCTACTATGAGGAGAGACATGAGACTCCTCAACCCCATTCCACTTTATCTGCAGCTGTCCTGCTGTCTTCAACTCCGGACACTTCAACTCTGGCCATCCTACCAGGGCAGTTCCACCATGGGGTGCCCCATGACCACAGCTCATGAAAACCAAAGATCCAGCCAGCCAACAAAAGTCACAGAGCACAACCAGTTTAGAAAGAGGAGGACCATACACAAGACTACTTCTTCAAGTTTAGAGAAATAGCTGTCCAGCCTAATCCATAGAAACAAAAACAGCAAAATGGAGAAACAGAGGAATAAGCTCCAAAAGAAAAATTACGATAAAACCTCAGAAATATAGTACCTGGGTGGCTCAGTTTGTTAAGTGTCTGGTTTCAGCTCAGGTCACAATCCCAGAGTCCTGGGATCAAGCTCCATATCAGGCTCCCTGATGATCTCCCTCTTCCTCTCCTGCTCCCCCTCCTTGTGCTCTCTCTCTGTTTGTCTCTCTCTGTCAAATAAATAAAATTAAAAAATCTTCAAAACCTCAGATATAGAACTAAATGAAAAGGAGATAAGCAATATGCCTGACAAAGAATTTAAAGCAATGATTGTAAAGATGCTCAATGGGATTGAAAGAAGAGTGGAAAACTCACTGAGAACTTCAGTAAAGAAGTAGAAAATATTAAAAAGAACCAGAGTTCAAGAATACAATAATTGAAATGAAAAATACACTAGAGGGAATCAATAGTATATTGCAGAACAAATCAGCAATCCAGAAGACAGGATTAATGGAAAGGACTCAAGTCAACAGCAAAAAGTAAATGGATTTCTTTTCCAAACAGAATTTTTAAAATGAGAATACATTAAGGATCTCTTTGAAAACACAAAGCAAACAAACATTCACATTGTATGGGTCTCACAAGAAGAGAGAAAGAGGAAAAAAACATATTTGAAGAAATAATAGCTGAGAATTTCCCTAACCTAGAGAAGGAAATAGACATCCAGTTTCAGGAAGAACAGAGAATTCCAAACACAATGGTCCCCCCAAAAAGCTCACACCATGAAACATAGTAATTAAAATGACAAAGGTTAAGGATGAGAGAATTTAAAAGCAGAAACAGAAGAGCAAAAAGTTCAAGGAAAACTATAAGATTTTCAGCTGATATTTTAGCAGAAACTTTTATTTTAAATTTTTTATAAATATATTTATATTTATAAATATCAGCAGAAACTGATATTTAGCAGAAACTTTGCAGGCCAGAAGTAAGTGGCATGTTATGTTCAAAATGCTGAAAGGCAAAAACCTACAACCAAGAATATTCTACCCAGCAAGATTATTGTTTAGAATTAAAGTAGAGATACAGAATTTCCCATACAAAGAAAAATTAAAGGTGTTTATCACCACTAAATCAGCCTAATAAGAAATGTTAAAAGGACTTCCTAAATGGATAATTACACATAAGAATATTATGAATAAAAGATGTAAAATATGACAATATATACATAAAACATACTTTTTTAGAATGTGTTCAAACTTAAATGACTGTCACCTTAATATAGATAGCTGTATACTTGGGATGCTATATATGAACTACATAACTACAAACCCTACAAGAAATACATAAAAGTAAAGAGAAAGAAAGCAAACATAACACTACAGAAACTCCTCAAACACAAAGAAAGAGAGTAAGCACAGAAGGGAAAAGAGAAGAACTATTAAAACAACCAGAAGATATTTAACAAAATGTCAGTAAGTACATACCTATCAATAATTACTTTAGGGGTGCCTGGGTAGCTGAGTTGGTTAAGCTTCCACCTTTGGCCCAGGTCATGATTCCAAGGTCCTGGGATCTAGGCCCATGTTGGGCTCTCTGCTCACTGGGGAACCCGCGTCTCCCTCTCCCTCTGCCTGCTGTTCCCCCTGCCTATGCTCTCTCTCTTTTTCTCTTTTTCCATCAAGTAAATAAATAAATTCTTTAAAAAATTACTTTAAATATAAATGGTTTAAATGTTATAATCAAAAGACATAGGAAGGCAAAATACATAAAAATTCAAAACCTGATGAATACATACCATTTGCATCAACATAGATAGAACTAGAGGGTATTATACTAAGTAAAGTAAGTCAAACAGAGGAAGATAATTATCATATGGCTTTATTCATATGTGGAATATAAGGAATAGCATAGAGGACCATAGGGGAAGGGAGAGAAAACTGAATGGGAAGAAATCAGAGAGGGAGACAAACTATGAGAGACTCTGGACTCTGGGAAACAAACTGATGATTGCAGAAAGGAAGGGGATAGGGGGACACGGTAACCGGGTAATAGATATTAAGGAGCCCATGTGATCTGATGAGCACTTGGTGTTATACATAACTAATGAATCATTGAACATTATATTAAAAACTAATGATGTTCTATGTGTTGGCTAATTGAAATTAAAAAAAAAATCAAAACCCATCTATATACTGCCTATAAAATCTCATTTCAGACCCGAAGAAAACCAGAAATTGAAATAAAGTGAAGAAAAAACATTTATCATGCAAATGCAAGTGAAAAATAAAACATGGTAATTATACTTATATAAGATAAAATATACACCAAAACAGGGACTTAACAAGGACTTAACAAGAGAAAAAGAAGAGAATAACATAATGATAAAGAAAACAATCTAACAAGAAGATATAACAATTATAAATATCTATGCAGCCAATATAGAAACACCTAAATATATAAAGCAAATATTAGTGGACATAAGGGAGAAATCAATGGCAATATAATAGTAGCAAGGGACTTTAACACCCAATATACATCAATGGATAGATCATCCAGCAGAAAATCAATAAGGAAACTGTGCCTTTGAAGGTCACATCAGATGGACATAACAGATATACACAGATCATTCCATCCCAGAGAGCACAATACACATTCTTTTCTAGTGCACAAGGAACATTCTCCAACATAGATTGCATGTTAGGCCACAAAACAAGGCTCAATAAATTTAAGAAGACTGAAATAATAACATGCATGGTTTCTACCACAACAGTATGAAACTGGAAATCAACACACACATATACACAAAACAGAAAACAAAAAACAAAAAACAAAACAAAACAAAAAACAAAACAAAACAACAACAACAAAAAACCTGGAAAGGCACAAAAAGAAATGGATGAAAATATGCTACTAAACAAGCAATGGGTTAACAAAGAAATCAAATAAGATATCAGAAAATGTCTAGAGAAATGCAAATGAAACACAATGGTCCAACATCTTTGGAACCCAGTGGAAGTAGTTCTAAGAAGAAAATTTTAAAAACCTCCCTCAAGACATGAGAGAAAACTCAAAAAATCTAATCTTACACCTAAAGAAACTAGAAAAAAAAAGAATAAAGCACAAAGTTAGTAGAGGAAAGAAATAATAAAAACCAGAGCAGGAATCAATGACATAAAGATGAAAAATAATAATAATGATAATATAAAAGACTGATGAAACCAAGGGCTAATTCTTTGAAAAGATAAAACTGATAAAGCTTTAATAAGACTCATCAAGAAAAAGAGAGAAAAAGCCCAAATAAATAAAATCAGAAACAAAAGATGAGAAGTAACAACTGACACCACAGAAATACAGCTATTATAAGAGATTACTACAAAAAATTACATGCCAACAAATTGAAGAACATAGAAATAGAAAAATTCCTCTAAGCACACAATCTTCCAAAGCTGAGTAAGGAAAAAATAGAAAATCTGAACAGGCCAAAACCTGAGAACTTTTCCTTTGAGATCACAAAGAAGATAAGGATATCCCCATTCTTGCCACTTTTCACTTAACATAGTAGTGGGAGTCCTCACCTGAGCAATCACACAAGAAAAAAATAAGAGGAATCCATATTGGTAAGGAAGAAGTTAAACGGTCACTATTTGCAGATGACATGATACTATACATAAAAAAAACCCTGAAGACTCTCCCCAAAAAGCTATTAGAAGTAATAAATGAATTCAGTAAAATTGTAGGATGCAAAATTAATACCCAGAAATCAGTCATCTCTCTGTACAGTAATAATAAAGTAGTAGAAAGAGAATTTAAAATAATTCCATTTATAATTGCACCAAAAAGAATAAAATATTTAAGAATAAATTCAACCAAAGAGTTAAAGACCTATACCCCGAAAACTATCAAAAATTGATGAAAGAAATTAAAGGTGGTGCAAACAAATGGAAATATCCCATGCTCATCAATTGGAGAGATTAATACTTTTTTTAAGATTTATTTATTTATTTGACAGAGAGATAGGGAAAGAGCACAAGTAGGCAGAGCAGCAGGCAGAGGAAGAGGGAGAAGCAGGCTCTCCAGGGAGCTCAGTATGGGGCTTGACCCCAGGACCTGGGATTATGACCTGAGCCGAAGGCAGCCGCTTAACCAACTGAACCACCCAGGGACCCCAAGATTAATATTGTTAAATGTTCATGCTACCCAAAGCAATCTACAGATTTAATGCAATACCCATCAAAATATCAACAACATTTCTCAGAACTAGAAACAATAACACTAAAATTTGTATGGAACCACAAAAGCCCCCAAAGCATTCTTGAGGAAGAACAAAGCTAAAGATATCACAATTCCAAACCTCAAGTTATGCTGCAAAGATATAGTAATCAAACAGTGTGGTACTGACACAAAAATAGACGCATAGATCAGTGGAACAGAATAGATATCCCTGAAATAAATCCACATTTATACAGTCAATCAGTCTGCAACAAAGAGCATACAACAAGGAAAAGGCAGGCTCTTCAATAAATAGTGCTGAGAAAACTGAATGGTTACATGCAAATGAATGAAACTGGACCACTTTCTTATACCAAACACAAAAATAAACTCAAAATGGGTTGAGAATCTAAATGTGAGACTTGAGTGCTTAAAATTCCTAGAAGAGAACATAGGAAGTGATTTCTTTTGGCATCAGCTTTAGCAACATTTTTCTAGATAGGTCTCTTGAAGCAAGGTAAACAAAAGCAAAACCAAACTTTTGGTACCACACCAAAATAAAAAGCTTTTGCACAGCAAAGGAAACAATGTACAAAGCAAAAAGGCAATCTTCTAAATCTTCTAAATGGGAGGGGATATCTGCATCTAATATATTTGGTAAATATGTAAAGAATGTCTAGAACTCAACACTAAAACACAAAAACACACCACACAATCCAATTAAATAATGAGCAGAAGACCTGAACAGATTTTTCCAAGGAAGACAGATGGCCATCTGTCATATGAAAAGATGCTCAACATCACTGATCATCAAAGAAATGCAAATAAAAACAATAATGAAATATTACTTCACACCAGTCAGAATGGTCAATATCAAAAAGACAATAAATAACAAGTGTTGGTGAGGATGTGGACTAAACAGAACGCTCAAGTGCTGCTGGTAGGAATACAAATTTGTACCGCCACTGTGGAAAACGGTATGGAGTTTTGTCAAAAAGTTAAACATAAGAATACCATATGACCCAATAATTCCAATACTGGGTATTAACCCAAAGAAAATGAAAACTCTAATTCAGAAAATATATGGCCCCCCTATATTTTTGCAGCATTATTTACAATAGCTAAGATGTGGAAGAACCCAAGTTTCCCTGAATAGATAAATGGGCAAAGAAAATGTATATTAATACAATGGAATTTTATGCAGCCATAAAAAGGGTTGAGATCTTGCAATTTTCCACAACATGGATAAATCCAGATAGTCTTATGCTAAATGAAATAAGTCAAGGAAAGACAAGTACCATATGATTTCACTCATATGGGGATCCCATTAAAACAAAATGAATGATTAAATAAACAGCAGAATTAGACCTATAAATACAAAAAATGAACTGATGGCAGCCAAAGGCGAGGGGGCTGAGGAGTTGGGCAAAATGGGTGAAGAGTAGTGGGAGATACAGGCTTCCAGTTACAGAATAAATAAGTCAGGTAAGTCAGGGAAATAAAAGGTACAGAAGAGAGAATATAGTCAATGGTAGTGTAATAGCATTGTATGGTGACAGATGATAGCTACACCTGTGAACACAGCAAAATGCATAGAGTTGTTGAATCACTATGTGTACCTAAAACTAATTTAACACTGACTGTCATATGCTCAAATAATATATTTTTTTACCAAAATAAAAATAATAATAACATAGAAAGTTTTACTTTGTCATACTGAGGATCCAACTCAGACTTCAGTCTCTTTTAATCTAACATGTCCATCTTGTGCAAATACTCTTTCCCAGCATTGCTGTGATACTTGAAAAATGGACAGTATTTTGAAAGATAAACTCTAGGAAGAAGGAACTTTAGTGAGGAAAATAAGTAAAGATAAAGTTTTGAAGGCCAGAATGTTGGATTAGTCCCTAGGGGCTGAAGACTCATGGGATGTGAGGCCCAGATAAAGGGTATTTCTTCTTCCTGCTGCCTCCAATTGCACAGGGTTCTCAGTCTCTCTGCCAGTTCTCCCTATATGTCTCCAACAGACTAGTATATACATAGGCTTTTTTTCCAGTTTGGATCTGGATGGTACCTTTTAAATTGTCTTCTTTGTTTTTGAATCTCTCCTGGGTTTTTAGAAACCCAGCAAATATTTCCTGGGACTTTTCTCTCATGTGCTCCCTCTCTTTAACCAAATCACTGGAAGATATACAAAAAGGTTTCTGCAAGATGAATTTCTGTAAGCTTTCAAAATAATGTCTCCTTAGAGAAATCAAATAAATTCAAGGAAATAGCAAATCATGGTTTATTTAAAAAAACCACTTTATTCAGAAGTGCACCTGTAATAAAAAGCAAGTTTTTATGTTCAGATAGGGTCTGTATTAAAACTAGGAGGCCTTGACCTGTGAAAGCTCCTTTGGGTGGACCCATAGCCTACCTAGTCTCTGTGCTCCAATTCAATGTCAGCTCTATTCTTTATGTACTACATAGGACTTTTGTTTAATCTCCAAGGATATTCTCCAACCTATCCTCGGAAGATAGCCAAGGACTAGAGAGTCCCAAGATTTCCTTCTCCTGCCTCAGCCAGGAAGGCCCCTTGCATACATGTACCGGCTTTCCCAGACGCAGAATGATAACCTGTAAATCCAGCATTGTAATAAATAGAACTTATTTGGCAATGGGGCTATAAATAGGATGCTTTAGAATCCAAGGCGCACTCAGCTCAGCCTGCTTCTGTCAGCATAGACTAAGAAAGAAGGCTGTATTATTATGCAGGAGCAAGTAAATAGGGTTTTCTTGCCAGTAAAAGCAGGACATAATATACTCAATATGCCTACTGGTGCTGGAACATAAATCAACCATCAGTTCTGAGCAGCACATAAAGGGCTTTCCCTCATCACAATTACTAAAGTGAAAGAGGACACATGGACATCTCATCACTGCAAAAAATAAATTAGTCATTTGGCCTTCTATATTTTCTGGTGATATTTTTAGTTAATTGGTAGTATGGATGTTGATGTGACTCTGCAGTGTTCAGTTGATATGATATGTCTAGGTGAAAAAGAGGGCATGGACGATAGATCAGAAACTGGGTAAATCAAAGTGGGGCTTCTGAATACAAGGAAGATGTATCAGGTGTCTCTAGGCAGTCACAATGAACAGAGCTAGGAGGTGAGGGTGGAGAAATAGATGAAAGGATTTTCTATAAATCAGAGTTGTCCAAAGAAGAACTAACCTTCACTGGAAATACCCTAGCAGAAGTTGATTAGCCACTTGGTCAAAGATGTTAGATTAGTCATGGATGCTGGAAAGGGAGCCAAAGTAAGAATGGGTAGCCTGGATGTTCACTTATAGTTCCTTTCATCTTCACATGCTCTCTCAGAATACAAATTAAGTCATAGTCCACATGGAAGAGCTCATTCTTACTCATGCAAGAAAATGTGTCCATTTTGTCCATAATCCCACAAAGGTTCAGAGTTTGCTCATCTATCCACAGGCAAAGGAATATTGGAATATTTTCATCTTTAAAATAATCTTGGAGCTATCTCTGTTTGCATTATGAAAAGAGTTACATTTTAAGAAATC
Source organism: Mellivora capensis (assembly GCA_004024625.1). Classification (NCBI taxonomy): domain Eukaryota; kingdom Metazoa; phylum Chordata; class Mammalia; order Carnivora; family Mustelidae; genus Mellivora; species Mellivora capensis. The sequence continues at coordinate 7,275 of PISX010000829.1, read as the reverse complement.
TATTTGAATTATAGTTGCTCTTTTCAAGGTGCTAGGGATGCTTATTACATAAAGAAATCCTATAAAAACATTAACCAATATTTTAGGGAGTCATTTTTTTATTTGCCATTTTTTGAGTCTGTATTATGGTCACCTGTAGAGGCAGATGGACCCTCACCTAGATCTGATTCAGATGTCATGAGTGATGATGTAACCACACATCAAGAAGTTATGACAAGGTTTATCACTAACATAACTGAGGTTACTGAGAGAGGAGGACGTTTCTCTCTAACAGGTCTGAACTGGGTTGAGAGGGCAAGGAAAGGAGATAGGCCTGGGTTTTTATTATGTTTAGGAGATGAGTCTGGGGTGAGAGTTCCCACATGACATGGACTTTGTGGTTCAAATCTCCTGCTGGCACCAAAGAAAGAATTATCCAAGATTTCTTATCTGTTTGTCCAGATGTGAGACACAAAAGGAAGAGGGTGAAGAGAGGCTTAAAATCTCTCAGAAATCAGATGTCCAAAAATGTAGTCAAGGTTTTGATCTAGGATGGCCCTGAACTCACATCCATGGACACACTAATTTCATAGCTATTTATAGACCAATTCCTCCTGAAGAACTGAGGACTGACTGAAGAGTTTCTGTACAACAAAAGATAGAAAGAATGGCAACAGAAGCAGAGATGTGGTAATGAAAGGAACCCCCAACCCCATCATTATGAACTGCAGTGGGGAGGGATAATACTGAGAGACCATGAGCAGATTTCTCTATGTTAGGGCATAAGGAAAAAAATCACAATTTAAAAGAGAAACTAGTTTATAAAAGATCCAGCCCTAGAACTCTGCCAAATGGTGGGGGAACTGCTGGAACTTTCCCTGGATCAAAGGGATTAGCTAGTACCACTCTTTATACTCCCTTTCCGCCTTGAGAGGGAAGAAAGGAGCAGGTCCAGACACCATAGTCAGATTGTCACTTCAGCAAGCACCAGGTCCCTAGCCCACATCAGCCCCAGACACACTAGGGCATAGGGAGAAAAGCTGTGATTTAAAAAAGCAACTAGTCTGTTGATCCCCATTAGTGAATTTTTCACTACAGTCTTTGTGCCAAGACAGAATAGGCACAAAGCTCTCCAGAACACCGCAAGCCCATACCACTTCAGCTTCAGACAGCTTGCTAGGGGAACCCCAGTGAAGAGTGCTCTGGGAGCTCCTGGCTGACACCTGCTTTAGCTTAAGCTTTCCTGCCAGGGCACCCCCTTTACAGAGCATCCTGGAATGCCCTGGCTTGTACTTCTGCTTCAGTTTTCCTGTCAGAGCACCCTTAGTATGAAGAGCTGTGAGATACCTCAGCTTGTACCCACACCATCTTCAGCTGTCTTGCCAGGGCACCCTTTGTAAAGAGAGCCTGAGGATTACACCAGCCCATGCCCACTACAGCTTTAGCCATCCTTCCAGGGTACCCTTTGCATGGAGAACCTTGGAACCACACCTGCCCATGCCCACTTTAGCTAGAGCTGTCCTGTCAGGGTGTCTCCTGCATACAGCTCCCCAGGATGCTCCTGCCCACACCCTATGTCTACCACAGTTGCTATGCCAGACAGCCTCTGCAGAGAGTCTGGAATACTGGTGTATACCCACTTTATTTTCAGCTCTCCTGCCAGGACACCCTCTGTGAAGAGAGCCCAAGGACCACAATGGCCCATGCTCACTTCAGCTTTAGCTGTCCTACTGGGCACCTTCTGCATGAAGAGCCTTGGGATTCCTTGGCTTACACCTATTTCAGCTTCAACTGTCCATCCAGGGTGTTTTCTGCACAGGAAGGACTGGGAACTCGCCAGCCTGCACCCACTTCTGCTTCAGTTATCTTAGAGAACCTTAAAGACATATAGGCTCATGCCTACCTGAGCTCTACCATTTCACCAGGGCAGCCCCTCACAGCTTCTGACCCCCAGCCCATGCTGGTCACAGCTCCAATCTGCCAACAAAAGTCACCAAGCATGTTTTGGCTGCACAAATGACAACAACTACACAAGATGATTCCTTTCAGTCTAGGACAAGTAGTTGTTTCATTTATTTCATAGAAACAAACACATTAAGAGAAATGGAGAGACAGAGGAATATGCTCCAAAAGAAAGAATAAGACAAAAACCTCAGAAAAAGAACTGAGATGGAGATAAGCAATATGCCTGATAGAGGGTTTAAGGTAGTACTGGTAAGGGTGCTCACATGCTGTAAAGAAGAGTGGATTTACTCAGTGAGACCTTTAACTAAAAGACGGAAAATATAAAAAGTCCAATATAGTTTGAAGAATACAGTAACTGAAATGAAAAATTCACTAGTGGGGATCAACAGACTAGTGGATGAAGAAAATGGATTAGTTATCCAGAAGACAGGGTAATGGAAAGGACCCAAACTCAAAAGCAAAGAGCAAACAGATTTTTTTTTTTTTAAATGAGAATAGGTTAAGGGATCTCTTGGATAACAACAAACAAAAAAAATGTTCACACTATAGGGTTCGCAGAAGGAGAAGAGAGAGAGAAAGGGGCAGAAAACTTATTTGAAGAAATAATAGCTGAGAACATCCCTAACCTAGGAAAAGAAATAGACATCTAGTTTCAGGAAACAGGGAGTTCCAAACACAATGAGCCCCTCCCCCAAAAGGCCCATGACATTAAACAATAATTAAAATGTCAAAGGTTAAAGATAAAGAGAGAATTTAATAGCAGTACAAGGGAAACCCCATAAGGTTTTCAGCTAATTTTTCAGGAGAAACTTTGCAGGTCAGAAGAAAGTGGCATGATATATTTAAATTGTTGAAAGGAAAACACCCACAACAAGGAATATTCTACCCAGTAAGATTATCACTCAGAATTGAAGAAGAGATAAAGGATTTCCCCACAAACAAAAGTTAAAGTAGTTTATTGCCACTAAATTGGCCTAATAAATGATAAAGTGATACCTTTAAGTGGGAAAAAAAGCCATAATTACACATAAGAAAATTATGAATGAACAAGTGTTGGTAAGGATGTGGAGAAAACGAAACCTTCTTAAACTATTGGTGGGAGTGTAAACTGCTGCCACTGTGAAAAAAAGTATGGAGGTTCTTTAAAAAATTAAGAATAGAACTACACTGTCATCCAGTAATTGTGCTACTGGTTATTTACCCCCCAAAATACAAAAAAACACTAATTTAAAGGGGTGTATGCACCCCTATGTTTATAACAACAGTATTTTCAATAGCCAAATTATGGAAGTATCCCAAGTGTCCATTGATAAATTAATGGATAAAGAAGAAGTGGTACTATGGAATATTATTTAGCCATAGAAAGGATCAAATCTTGCCATTTGCAATGACATTGGTAGAGGTAGATTTTAATGCTAAGTGAAATAATTCAGTCAGAGATAGATAAATACTGTATGACTTCATTCATTGTGGAATTTAAGAAATAAAACAAATGAGCAAAGGAAAAAGAGAGAGAAAGAGAGACAAAATAAGAAACAGACTCCTAACTATTGAGAACAAACTGATAGTTACCAAAGGGGAGGTGGTTGGGGGGATGCGGGAAACTAGTGATGGTGCTTAAGGAATGCACTTGTTGTGATGACCACTGGGTGATATATGGAATTGTTGAATCTCTATATTGTACACCTGAAAATAATATAACACTGTATATTAACTATACTGTAATTAAAATTTAAAAAATACCCACCATTTGCATCAATATGGATGTAACCAAAGGAGATTATACTAAATGAAATAAGTCAAGCAGAGAAAGACAATTATCGTATAGTATCACTCATATGTGGAATATAAGAGAGAGAGCAAAGAACCACAGGGAAAGGGAGGGAAAACTGAATGGGAAGAAATCAGAGAGGAAGACAAACCATGAGAGACTCTGACCTCCAGGAAACAAACTGAAGGTTGCAGAGGGAGGGTTGTGGGCAGAAGGGGTAATCGGGTGGTGGGTTTTAAGGAGGGCATGTGTTATGATGAGCACTGGGTGTTATATGCAACTAATGAATCTTTGAACACTACATCAAAAACTTATGCTGCCTAACTGAATATTTCAAAAAAAACTAATAAAAGAGCTTCTAACATCTACAAAAAATAAAATAAAATCGTCTTAAAACAAAACAAAGAAAATTATTTTTAAAATATGTAAAATGTGACAATATATATTTTAAATGCATAAAAAGGAACTCCTGCCACTGTTGGTGAGAATGGAAATTGGTACACCTGTCAAAAAGTTAAAATAGAAATATCATATCCAGTAATTTCACTACTAGGTATTACCCAAAGAAAATGAAAACACAAATTTGAAAAGATGTATGCATCCCTATGTTTATTGCAGCATTATTTACAATAGCTAAGATATGGAATCAGTCCAAGTGTTCACTGATAGATGAATGGATATAGAACAGGAGTGTATGTATGTATGTGTGTGTGTGTGTATGTATGTGTATTTGTGTATGTGTGTAAAATATATAACAATATAATATAATATTTTTGAATAATAGAGTATTACTCAGCCTTAAAAAAAGATGAGATCTTGCCATTTGCAACAACATGAGTGGACCTAGAGAGTATTACACTGTATGAAATGGGCCAGAGACAGAAAAATACCATATGATTTTTATTTATATGTAGAATCTAAAAAGCGTAGTCAACAAATAAACACACAAACAAATAAAAAAGCAGAATTAAACTTATAAATACAAAGAACAAACTAATGGCTGTCAGAGGAAAAGGGTAGAGGGATGGGCAAAATGGGTGAAGAGAAGTGGGAACAAACAAGTCATGGGAATCAAAGCACAGCATAGAGAATATAGTTAATGGTATTGTAATAGTTTTGTATGGTGACAAATGGTAGTTTTATTTGTAGTGAGCATAGGATAAGACAGACAAATTGAATCACTGTGGTGTATACCTGAAACTAATGTAATAGCATCAAGTATACCCAAATTAAAAAAAAAAAAAAATGGAGCCTACTCCTCATTACAATCCATTATAGTTGGCACATGCTGTCTTTGTTTTGTCGGCTCACATTTAAACTTCTTGGTTTGAAGAATTCACCATCAGGTGAGTCTTACACAGAAGTAAGGATTTGCCTTTCAGCCCCCAGGAACCTAGGCACCAAAAAGCTTAGGCAGTGGATCTCTCTAAAACCTAGAATTTTAAGTGTAGGTAGGTAAATCAAACTAAGTCAAGCAAGAAACAGGATTCGTTCAGAGATCATGGTTAATGTTCAGTGCTGGCAAGAGACAAAATACCAGTAGTGGCAGCCAGCAATAGTGGCGATGGCATCTTAATCAAACTTTTCTTATAGTATATTTTTATACTTTTATATAGTATATTTTTCTTATTTTTGCATAGTATATACAATGCAATATACTTATAGTATATTTTTGCATACTATGAGATCTGGCATAGTTGGTAATCTTCCTCCCTTGATTCTTTCCTAATTATAAGTTTCATTCTCCATCTGTTTATGAGCTAGAGAAAATCTAACCACAAATTCCTTTTGCTTATGCTACCCAAAATCAGTTTCTGTTGTTTGCAGTGAAGAATCCTGACTAGTTGATGAGTCTCACACATGTACACACATGTACTCACATGTATATGTACCTACACATATGCTGAGCATACATAATACACTTATAGAATAAACATAAAGATAGATCAAGGAAATAGCCTAACTTTGGCTTTTCAGCATGTCTGTAGAATATTGTTCAATAATTGCAGTGGCTATATCTTAGAGAACTTTTCTAAAAAGGAAGTATGCTAGCAGAAAATGATAAGCTCTCAATTTTGCATTCAGCCATTAAAGAAAACAGTTTGTATTGAAGACATTAAGCCAAGTCAATTGCAATTAGAGATAAATTTTTAGAAGATAAGAAGATGGAGGTGCCTGGGTGGCTAAGTTATTAAGCATCTGCCTTTAGCTCAGGTCATGATCCCAGGGTCCTGGGATCAAACCCCACATAGGGCTCCCTGCTCTGTGGAAGCCTGTTCACACCCTCTTACACCCCCTGCTTGTGTCTCCTCTCTCACTGTGTCTCTCTCTGTTAAATAAGTAAAATCTAAAAAGAAAAAAAGAAGATAAGAAGATGGATGACACACATATCTTTAAGGATGTAAAGAACTGGGTATATGAATATCCTAATGGAGACACATATAAACATCATCTATATCTTGACCATATGAGATTGAGTTTATAGACAGTTTGTTTGCCAAGTATGACCAGATACTTTCCTGTGACATTCTGTTCTGTTAAGTACATGTTTTATTGTTATTTCTTATGGAATATAATCTTTAACCTTGAGGCTACAATTACTGTAAAAATGCTTTTTGTATTTGTTATTGGATATTGTATTTACTCTCTGTATTGGATATTGTATTTACTCTCTCTGTTATTAAAGGAAAATGTATTTGTTAGAATATGTTTGTTATAGAAAATTGAATGTAGTCATCTAAGTTGTAATCTATACATCTGTTCTGGGATGATTTCCTTATCATAAATGATTGTGCTAACTTTATGTTTTAAGCACATATAAATGTCTTGAAGTTACTCCCTAGTCAAAGAGCATTATGACCCTTGTCTCAGGTTTATTCCTGCATGCCAGTTTCAGAAAACTAAGTATGTAGTTCTAAAAGACTTATTTACAAAGGAAAGGAGAAACTATTTCAGACACAGAAGAAAATAGATGTCATTGCCCTCTAACTATAAATAGTGAAAAGGTAAACATTTATATATACATGGCCATAATAGTAATGGTATCATTTGATACAGGATACTAAAATTTCTGGAAACATAAATTTCTAGTATTCTAAAGAAAAGAATAAAATTCACCCCCCAGTGGGGCAGGTGTGTGTGTTTGTTTGTTGAATTAGTACTTTATTGGGCTTTCATTAAAAAGATCATCCATCATGACCAGGTGGGATTCATCCCTGGGTTACAAGGGTGGTTCAACATTCACAAATCAATCAATGTGATAGAACAAATCAATAAGAGGAGAGAGAAGAACCACATGGTCCTCTCAATTGATGCAGAAAAAGCATTTGACAAAATCCAGCATCTTTTCCTGATTAAAACGCTTCAAAGTATAGGGATAGAGGGAACATTCCTGAACTTTATAAAATCTATCTATGAAAGACCCACAGCAAACATCATCCTCAATGGGAAGAAGCTCACAGCCTTCCCGTTGAGATCAGGAACACGACAAGGATGCCCACTCTCACCACTCTTGTTCAACATAGTATTAGAAGTCCTAGCAACAGCAATCAGACAACAAA